>JAQGBJ010003300.1:0-13127 GCA_034698345.1 Sphaeridia pumilis
TGATGCTGCTGCTGAATTGAGAAAAGAAATTGGCTTAATGAGGGATAAAGTTGATGCTCTTACGCAGCAGCTCAAAACCAAGGAAGACGAAATTAAGGCGATCAAGGAGAAAGGAACTAATGGAGACGCTGCCGGAGGAGTAAGTTTGGAAATCGCTATTTCGTACAGTAGTAAATCGAGGCTAATCGGAAAATTTATTGTTTTTATAGGAAAGCGAGTTGAAAGTTTCATTACATCAAGTGCAAGCACAACTGGATGCGGCGATGGGGACACAAGATTCTCAGAAACGGGTTCTGGACGCACTCAACAGTCAGTTGGCGGATAAAATTCAGGACCTGTCACTCATTCATAGGGAAATAAATACTGCGTTGCAAACCTAGACTGGAGCGTATGATTGCAAAAGCAGATTTTTTGGGGACACTTGAAAGTATTAATATTATTATTATGGTTATTGCTACTACCGCTGTTATTAATAGACTGGAATTTGACGATGCCAGGTTCGAGGCTATATCGTTGTAGGTCGGGAGAGAAACCTGAAGGTTGTGTGATTTGGCACTTTCATTGTAACATAGCGCCGTTCCTATGCGCACTTATCCTCATCTTTAACCTAAACTTATGATAAGAGTATTGGGCAGTATGTTGCTACTACATAGGTAGTAAAACGTTCTAGGATCTGTCTATGTACTTCCGAGAGCTAACATGACTATATTTACAGAACTTCCGGTTGAAAAGGTTTACCAGTGAGCAATCGTTAACACCAAAATTTTTTTAATACAATGCGACAGTGCCAATAATACCTGGAATGGAAGTATTATTTGATGTAACGTTGTCTGTAAGTTGTTTGGGAATCTTAGTTGTAAAAAAATTGTTACCAACCGGTGGAATAATTTATTGTTTGTGAAACACTCCGTAACTGACGGAGGAACGTATGGTTGTGCAATGTTGACCGATTCTAGCTAATCATTAGTTTTAATCGACCATTTATCCCGTATATATTTGACCCCAACCTGTGACGAGACAAAACGATTCCTGGTGAATACGTTTTTGGAATCTCCCAAAAGCAACTCAAGATCTTGTACAAAAGTATTGATGCCATGTGATCTTGTACGACTTTTAATTTATTGTTTTGTTAAATTATGTACTAATAGCTGTATCATCATTCAAAGCTTTTGTAGAATTTGGATAATTTATCAACAATTCTTTCACCAAATTCCATTTGATTATTTCAAATAATCGATAAACTTTTGGCTAATTTATTTTGGTTGTTAATTGTCGGGCTAAAAGTATTACTCTTACTTGAACTGACCTAATTGTATATCATTTCACTAATGGTTTCTAAACTACTAATAGCATAATGCCCTACTGGAGATTTCATGCACTTTTACATAGGCTTTGACGCTCCGACGTGTAAGCCATCTCATAGAAAATGTTTTGTGAGACTCTTCAGTTTTTATTGTTGATATCCAATTGTATCTAACTCGAAGGTTGGAGGTGTGTAGATTGTGTTCTGAAGAACTTTGCGTTTTCGAAAGATCTAAGATCTCATGTAAGTTCGCTCTCTTGGAGGATTTTTAACTACAATCTCATGCAAACTGTGCTTTAGTAACCTCGCTAAAAATCTCGCAACTACTAAATATACACTGTGACCAGTCTTCTCATAGAAGTACTTAATATGGAGAACCATGAAGAATTAATAAAAAATAACCGTTGTACTATGAAATTGTGGTTTCTTAAATCATCTCATTTCAAATGCGAAATCAAAACTCTTGTGAAATCAGTGGTATATATTTCATATTATTATAACAGCTGAATAACGATAATAATTTTCATTTCTTTACAATCTAGATTAACAGCGACCACGAACATTACTCTAATGGAAATCCGCATCACATAAATTGGTTGAAATTGCGTTCATATGCGCTCTAAAGTATCAATATAGCACCACAAAACCCAAAAACTTGATACAATTCCAGCTATTTGGATAAATATCAGCGATTCATCGATCGAAACACAATTAAATACACTCCTTTCATACAGGTAATGACAAAATGGACATTTGATCAATGTTATCTCTATTAACAACATTTGCAAAGAGCAAAAAAATTGAAATTCATTTGTTTCCTTAGACAAAATGACATCAAAAATCTAATGTACGAAAACAGCAAAAACACACTACATTCAGTCATTCCCAATTGTTCATCAACTTTTTTAGCCTTTTGACAAGGTCTGAAACGTCGAGCCAGTAATATCCATGGAACATATATTTCCCAGCATATTTTCCTCACGAATAAACTTTTTGCAATCATACTCTTCTAAAGATCACATTTGGTTTCTTGTAAGATTTCTATAAATTAAACTTTTACTTATTTAATAGCTGAGCTGGTCGATGCGGACTTAAGTAGCTTACAAATGTAAACCTTAAAAGCTAGAAATACTTGTAGGTTGGTAATATACTTTTTGCTAAAAATGGTTCCAAAAAACCAGCATTCTATATAAATATCGTAGAATTGAAATTGATACTTGATAAACAAATTCGCTAACTTCTACCAAATGTACCAACTACACACATTTACAATTATCAATCCTATAGTTTGTTCCCTAAAAGTGCGAGACTTGTATAATTTTACGTATATGAAACGAAATGTACGCGTGTATAAAAACAATGAGATGATGGCGAATTAGCCGATAAATTCATATTAACCTATTAAATGTAATAACACATCTGAATACACTTACTTATCAAACTAGTGTCATTTGTGGAGCGCATAACATTTAGCACTTATTCAAGGTGTTTCCAGGACTAGCCAAAAAGGACCTTTAGAAGGTACAATAGTCAATTTGACAATTTTATATACAATTTCATAATTTAAATGTAATATAGCACCTGAATTTTTGCTGCATAAAATATTCCTAGATTTTTTAAAATGGTCGTTACGTAATCGTCACTCATTAAAATATATACTGTACATTAATTTTTAATAACACACACGGAATGGGTGAATAAGTCACGACGACGAATCAATTTGTTATAACACATTACTTACAAGCTATGCTTAAAATTAACAATTTGTTGCTAAAATTCCCATATAATACTATACAGGTGTTTGCTTATAGAAGGGTAAATTTCAGGTGTTCTGCTGCGTTCTAGGTGGTAAAGGTGGGGGGAGGAGGTTCTTGGCGGGATTCGGGTTCGAAGGGTTAGGCACACTGTTGGAATGAGGCAAGTTTTGTTTGTGATGTTGTTGTTGTTGAAGTGCAGCGGCAGTTGCGGCAGCGGCAGCTGCCGCTGCCGCCGCCGCTGCTTGTGAAGTTCCAGCAATGGCCGGAAGTGCTGCGGCGTTGGAGGATCCTGCAGTGGCCCCGATGCAGTGGGCGTTGGAGCAGCCGGGCAGAGGCCCTGAGACGATTGCAGATGAAGCATTGGCAGTAGTTGTAGAGGATGACGAGTCTGGTCGAAGGTAATTTCGGGATTGGATTTCGTAAATGTGGCGATTCAGACAGCGGCTGATGATGTCAGGAAGGCTGGACAGCTGGTCGTGGACCGCAGCAATCTTGTCTTCGATCGTGTTGAGGCGGTCTTCAAAGTGGTCCTGGCGGCTCGTGAGGTCAGAAACAATTTCGTAGACTGTGTTCTGGGTCTGGAGGAAAAGAGATTGAATTTTCATTAGATTCACAGTAAGAAATCGTTTTGCTTCCTAGAAAAACACGTGTGGTTCAGGTTACTAGTGGTAGTAGTGATTGTAACTTGACACTTGCAGTAACAGTGCCGCTGGCAGGGAGCAAGCAAAATGTGGAACAAACAACCAACGCCCTCTGACGTCACAACTTGCTCAAATACAATGGTAACCGTAGATTTCCAGATTTGGTTTCTATTAGCAGAGGCCTGAGGGTAGCAGCGGTGTTGCTGAATCTGATATACAAACCTCCATCTTTTCTAAGAAAACGCTATCCAGTCTCAAGTGCAAAGCTGCGGCCGTCATTCAAGCACGTGTCTTTACCTTGAACCTTTTCTATGCTAGAACAGGACACTGCAAAATAAGGTTCGAACGTGACCTGTTCACATCCGTGTGTCTTCGAATTTCAAACGGTTTCGTTAAAACGCGAGAATTTCTACGGGAGCTTTTGTCGGTATTGGCGTCACTCAAGATTTTGCGGCTGATGTGGCATTTCTTTACACAACGTATTTCAAAGCACTTTAAAGCCTCTGACCGAGTCTTTAAGAAGCTGCCACAAACAAATATTTGCGTTCCTTGAAACCGGGCAAAATCGGGGCCAAGCAACGAGGCAAATTTATGAGACTGTTTGTCCAACCTCGGGATGTTTGTGGCCTTCCAGTTCCGTCGTTTCACACACGCACACAACTACTTGGAATTCAAAGACAAGTGTTGCGGTTTACTTTCTGGGTACAGATGCGCATACATATATATTTTCACATGTTTGTACAGTTTAATTTAATTTAATTTACAGCTTCTGCAGTCTGTTCCATTTTGCGACCTGGAAATATAATCTGCTATCCATGTAACTTTGTCTCTGTCACTTTTTGAACACGAAATTAGAGTGTTATGAACATGGTTTCTTGTACAACTTCTAAGGACATGACAGAAAGTACTTATTGTACATGCCATTAATTTTTTCAAGTTAAATTTTATTCGGATTGAACTAGGCTAAAAGATGTATTTTAAGTTCAAAAAATTCACTATCACTTGCTTCTCGATTTTCAGTCTCTAAAATTGTTCTGTTGTATAAATTTCTACTTCATGAAAGATTCAATTCTGATAATGTTTGAAAACCCTTTTCCCACTTGAAACTTTCCCTTTTTTGTAGCCGGAAGACCAGTTTTAGAGTGTCCACTCTTCTTTTCGCCTGGCTCTGGTACATCAACGACTGCATAAAACGCCAACTTTCCTTACATACAAAGAAACGGAAGTTACCCAAAAAACGGTGTATCGCCAGAGCTAAAGAAACTGACCGAACTGGCTTACCCGTTGCTTGCCAAAAGCTTCAGAAAAGTATGAACCCGCATTCTTGGTAAGAAACTCCTTTTCTTCCCTTGTCCGCCTACTTCCGTGTGTATATATATTTCTTGCCCTTTTGCCAAAGTGACAATAATGCATTCCTTGGAGATTACTCTCAGTCAGTCAGTCATTCTGTAGTCAATTCACCGGCCAACTTTGCCCGCACATCCCAACAACAAAAGAAGGATGTCGATCCAAGAAGGAATGAGTCAAAACGGGCGTTACTCGGCGAATTCCTCCAGGATTGTCAAATGTGTTGTACGCCAAAAAGTCAGCTTTCACTCCAACAACACGACACAGCCTTTGGCTTCAACCCTGACCTTTTCGTCTGTAATTCAGCCTTTTGGTTCATCAATTCTGTGAACAATTTTGGTTCAGTATATAGCAGAGGCTGAATTCAAATGGTAAATCCGATTTTGGATACGGAGCACTGAAGCCATGTGTGCCTACCATCAGTTTTGGGTCTTAAGCCGTTGAGAGTAAGCGGAGCCCATAAACCGTGTCTTCTTCTCGCATTATAGCCACGTTATTAGCATTTCCTTTCAAATCCCCCGCTTTTAAAATGCTTCCTCTTAACAGGTTTCCGACAGGGCTGAAAGCAATCTGGTTTCGACACAAGCCGCTCTTCCTGCTCAAGATGGCGGTTCTGATGAGGGGAGCAATTATTTCGCTTGAGCCAATTCCTTCTTGGAATCCGTGCATACATATATATTTAACAGCTCACGTTTCATAGAAACGTATTTCTACAGGGGATTTGCAATATTTGCATTCTTGAGCCTATTCTAAAAGACTTGTTCCTTGCCATTTCCGCAACTTTCTCATCGTACTTGGAGCGAATATTGTCTGTGCTGTCTATTATACCTGGTTCGAGGCGCACTTGAACTTTTTCTTACGAGTGTTATTAAAACGGATGTGTTCAGCAGAAGCACAAGACTTTTGCGCTTTTGATGGCAAAAAGAGAACGAGTTTTTTCTGCCGACATAATCTTAGCGATGGAATGATCATGTTTCGCCATATTCAGAGACATTAGAGAGGAGCAAGTGGCTGTTTTACACGGTACTTTGGAGGACACATTTCGCAATATGGAAATGGCAGTCTGGAAGTGCATAAGCTGATGACGCTTCAAAAAGTACCTATATCTATATCCAATTGAGTGTACCGAAACTGGACAAAATAAAATTGTCGAATTCAAAAATCAAAAAATCTAAATAGCCTAGAAAATTCTTAGGCTCCTGCACCGTAAGAAGTATTTTGGTCCCTCAATTAATTATACGCTACTTTTAGTAAACTAGGAGAAAGAGTAAATAGACCATTACTACTTTCTCGCAATATTCTGAAAAGCTGGTCGACAGACTGCAAATCCAGCCAGCTCGTTAGTAAACACAAATAACAAAGTAGCCGGATGGAATAATCACAAGGGCATATAATCTTAACTAAGTAAGTGAAAGTTGGGTGAAAGTCGAAACTTACTTTTGCCATGTCGGTAATGGTGCTGGAGTTGTCCATAAGCTTTCTTTGATCCATCTTGACTTTACGCAATCTGCAAATAGCCGAAAGATTGTTAACGAGCTCTGTTGACTTTTCCCAAAGAAACCTGCTGGTATGCCTAGTCCCATTTAATTTTGTGAAAATGTTCAAACTTACGCGTAAATGGCGAGGAGAAATTTTCGCTGGTGAGCGCGGACCCGAGATGGATTCACGCGCTTGACAAGTTTTGTATGCTTGTAAATGAGCCATGTCTCGCGTAGAACGTTTGCTGCTGAATTTTTCAGCTGTAAAAATAACAAAATTAGTATCCGAAATTCAAAAAATGTGTAAACATTTTCCTCATTAACCCGAGTCAAAACATTGCCATTTTTCAGCCTCTCTATAAGTCCGAGGCCAGGAGCTGAAATAATATAACCTGTAATTTTGGCGGGAAATAAAAATTAAATCTCACTCTTCTATCTAATTGCTTCTCCATCATGAGGATATGAACACGTCTTTCTGCAGGATGCATTGTGAGCTTGGGCAAAAGTATTGCGACGACCAGTGCCATTGTTCCGTTGCCCTATTTAAGGGATCGAGATAGAGAACCAAGTGTTAGCGAATCATTGAAACGTTTTTTAACAGCGTAAAAATGTTCGCTCCAACGATCGCTATGGACATTTCAAAGTGCAAATGGTGGTTTCGTTCAGTGGGTGATTTGTACAAGGTCAAAGGGCAAATATAGCTGTGGGTCTGAAAAAGTTTCGAGAATGGAGCGTGGTGGGGCGCAAATGGTTTCTTCAGTGTCTGGCTGGCGGCAGTGGTAATGAAAGTGGACGTGATTGGAATACAAGGATCGGAAATCGGGTAGACCGGAAGGAAGAACAAGTAGCTGAAGTTCATTTATCTTACTCAAGGAATTACTTGGCACACGTGCTTCATTTCATTAATACGTTTGTCAGTAAATAACGGCTCCGAGGCTCCAAGTGATGGTAGAACGTGGTCTGGAAGTTAATCAAGACGAGATTGCGTATAAAAGGGTTCAGAAGGAGATGGGCGCCACAAAGTTGAGCTCTTTCACAGCTGATTGATAATGAGTAAATCTCTCGTGAAAAGCACTGTGTATTCATTCTTAAAACAGACGTTTGGGCGTCAAAGAGTTTATCAGTGGTTGTGGATTGCGAAGATGTTGCGAATTTGCGAATATTTAATGTTTGCATTGAATTGAATGGAATGACTCATTCATGGTGACTCATTTTGCCGCTTTAAGAGGAGCTTTCAGCGCTTCACTTTCAAAACTCGGCCTGCTAGCGCTACAATATTTGCCAGATTTGCAAACACGTTCAGGCCAACTTTTTGTCTGGGCGCGAGTTCAAGCACGAGTATATTGATATATTTTTGCGCTGATTTTTCTCGTTAAATTGAAGTCAGCGAGACTGAACAACAATTCAGATAACGACATTTGATCTCTTATTGCTCTTTGTGATTTGTTTTGCAAAATCGTCTTAAGCAGCAACGTTTTTTTTCTATTTTCTCCCACATTCGTTAAGCTTTCCAACAAAATCTGGAGACAAGGACATAGCATGGCTAACTGAATCAAATTCCACATCAGAGAAAATACCTTTTAGAAATTGGAAAAAATCTAGTAGAATTCGTTCAAGATTCTTTGCTGTCGCCATCAAAAGTTTTAGCGCACAATCAGCGAAATCAAGGAGACGAGACCAAGACTACAATCGGTTACTTTCATTGGAACATAAAATGGGAGTATCATATAAGTATAAGTACAAATGCAATTCTTGAAACTTTTTTCTCTATTGTCTGTGACTTTTGGTGGACTTGTTTGAGTCTAGACGACGACGTAAAAGAGCTAAAAAGCGTTCTAACGTGTAATAGCTCCGGGCATAAAATGGCGATGGAAGGACGGCCGTAACAAATGAATCTTTTCCGTTGTTGGCAAATTTTTCCCGCCTCCACCACATTAATTTCCGGAACGATAACTTATTACTGTTTGCAGAAAGTTTGTGAGTACTTTTCTAGCAAGAGAGAAAAATTTCTTTCTTGAGGGCTGACCGAGATGGATGGATGAATAATTTCTTGTTACAATCCATGTTCGACCATTTATCCACTAAAAGATTAGACAATTGGGGTATTAGCTCTTTGACTTTAGTAAAGGTTCGTGATATTTTCTATAGCTTCGTTGGGAATGAATAGCTAGTATACCTATCTAGTCTATTTTAGATGGATTTCATAGAAGCTTTTGTTTTTGGTAATGTGGTAGAAACCATTCACTTTGGTGAAAACGATCCGTCTATTCCATTGACTCTTTTGAGGATGGAATCTGACCAAAAACTGACATTGATGGATACGGACGTGGGAAACATGAGTGAATTCACGTGGTTCTTTAAGTTGAACATGGATTTAGAAATTCCAGAGAGAATTCAGCTTTTAGTATATAATTTCGTTTCTAGTAACTTTCCAACGAGATTGGTAAAGAAAAGCCGATAATATTATGGACACGAGGGGATGCCTGGAGAGAGAAGAATCGATGCTTCTTCTAAATCAAGTTTGGAGAAAACGATAGAATTGTAGGAACAATTCTACTTTTGTGTGCTTAAGATGTTTATCGATCAGATGATCAATCGCAGTACAAAAGTGTATCGAGTTACTGACTGAACTAGAAATCAGGCCTAGTTTCTAGGATTTGGCTGGTATTTCAGCTGGGCAAGCTTTCAAGCTACATGTACATGTGTACAACTGGTTTGAATTAGACTCCGGAGGGCAAGATGTGGAACTTAATCTAAATCTAGCTTCCAGCGATAGTAGATACTAAATTGCTAGCCAGGATCTATTGGCAAAAAAGCCATGACCTCTGTCAATATACACAAGAAGAATGCCCGTGTAAATCAAAATAAATAGCCTATTGGATACCCTAGAGCAATTTGGCGGAGGCTGTAAAAATTTGATTGTTGATTCTTCGGTAAGAATTTTTTTACTGATTTCGTAGCTTTATGGATCTCCTGGCTTTATCTTATCAGATGGATAAATTCTGATGAGGAATTCTCAAATGCGATATGTGAGGCGGTTAATTCACAAGTTGATCAAAACAAGACTTCCTAGCTCAGCTGCAAAGTATCGATATGTTTATAAGCCGAACTCACTATTCAGACCAACGCAGGGCGTAAGTTCAAGTGTTCGTCAGGACGTATTTTTTGCTGAGTTCAAAAATTTAGAAATGTTTTCTATCACAGCAATAAACATGGCAGTTTTTTAATTTTTCATTCGTCGATTTTGACTACAATCAAAGTTTTGAGTTCGAAATAAAGTTTGATCGCATAAAAAAATGGAATTTCGTTTCTGTTTCTACTAATTTGGGAAACTAAAGCTCAAGAGTGCTGGCTGAGACTTGAAATATATTTTGCGCCTTTCTTCTGGCTTCAGCTGATAATTCGTTTTCACTACGTCAAACTAAACATAATTTGTTTCCAGAGTCTTTGTTTTCACGCTTGTAACTTCACGTAAATCCTAATGCAATTTTGACACATGATTTCTTCCCTATCGACATTGCTTACAACCGGCGGCAATCCTTTGTCCGTATTTTCTCGCCGCTTATATACTTAAGTGTACTGTGTTTCTTCGGGGAAACTTTTTCTTCCTAGAAGATTCCTCAGTTGTTTCTCTATTTTTTATCTCATCGACTAGGGTGTAAGCTGGAGGCCATGTTGTTCTATAGTGTTTGGTAAAAACACTGCAGATAATTAAGTTGGCTCCTGCTCATTTTCCACAGACAGTTTTACTTCCATCGCCCAAATCCTAATGGAGAAAGTAAGT
Organism: Sphaeridia pumilis; assembly: GCA_034698345.1. Taxonomy (NCBI): domain Eukaryota; kingdom Metazoa; phylum Arthropoda; class Collembola; order Symphypleona; family Sminthurididae; genus Sphaeridia; species Sphaeridia pumilis. Next base: position 10,311 of record JAQGBJ010003300.1, read on the forward strand.
AGTTGAGGAGTCCGAAAGGAAGGATGTTGTTGGGCCAAGTAAGTGTACAGTAGCAATTCCACGCGGAATCCCTCAAAGACCTACTTTTCCTCCGCCCTATTGCAAAGCTTGTGCCTTACAAAGCGTTCAAGTGCCTCAGCTTCAAGGATGTCTTCGCGAAAATGCCTTTGGCAAAACACTACAACAGACAACACTTTTCTCTCTTTTTGGAAATGGAACAACAGACACTCTTACACACAAGCTCGACACAATTACCCGATCGATTAAGATTTACTCTTCACTCTGTTTTTTGTCTCGCCGATATTTTTTCTGTTTCCAATGCGCCAGATGTCCTTTGGGCAAACGTTGGATACAATGCTCAATAGAAAAGAAATAAAAAATTGAGAGCTAATTTTTGCCTCCATTTCTCTCTTGAAACCACTTGTAAATTATCTGGAGCGAATTATTTCAATGAATATGCAGTAGGATCACTTGGAATCTCTTCAGACATGTTGAAAAAGTAGGAAAATTCAAGGCTGGTTCGCTCATATAAATACACAAGTACAAAAGGGCAAAAATTTTACCCTTGTCAGAGGCTTGTCGCTTGAGTAAGGGTTTTCAAGCGGAAGTTAATTTGAGCGCCAAAAAAATCTTTAGCTAAAATACTAATTAATTCAAACCAAACCACACGTTTTTTTGTGCAGGGAACTTGGAACAATCAACTATGGCGGGAAAACGGTATCTAATTAAAGAAAATTTGCAGGATATCATCAGTCTCATTCGCCCGATTGGCGTGTAAAAGTTAAGCACATGTTATGAACTCGGGAAAATGAGGTTTGATTAGACAAGTAATTGTAATAATGAAGGAATAAATGGATAATTACCCTTTTTGTTAATTGCGTATCCATCATAAAGTTATGCACGTGTTTTTCTGCTCTTGTCAGTTCCAGCTTTCTTGAGACTACAGCTACGAGGAGAGCAGTACAACCCGCACCCTGTGAGTCCATGCATAAAGACACGTTAGAAAATTGTGAAATATAATTAGGAAAAAATACAGGGTGAGCAATTATGCTGTTGACAGAAACAACAAAAGGTCACCCTGTAAGGTCGTGTAAGAGTCAAAGGTTCCTGTTGGAAGGCAAGCATTGGCTTTATATAGCTGTACTACAGGGTGTTTCAATATTTTGATGCACGTCTGATGCTTATGATACTTGTGAATGAAACACCCTGTAATTTTACACAGCGGAAACAAGAAGCACGCGTATATATTTTTCAAGCTTGCAGAAATGGTAAAGCAAACAGTAAACATCATACACAAGCTGGTTCATGTACATAAATCAACATTACACATTCTCTGGCGACAACCTCACATTCTGTAAAGTATTAAAACAAAAGTGAAAGCTCTGCAGGCCTTGCATACGGCGCAACCTTATATTTGACTTTCTGTAGTTTTATCTGCAAAATTACAAGAGGAAGCACTAGTTTCGTAATAAATATTTTCCCTGTCAAAAGCGAGAGAAAATGTAGCTAATTGTTGTGCAAAAGTTATCATAAATTTTGCAGAGGTTGAATTATTATTAACATTGCTGCCGTTGTGAAGAGAAAAGTTTATGGGATTTATGCTCCTTGTTTCCTTGTTTATGACAGATTTCCTGGATGTTAATTTACGTCTATGTATATAAAGGGGGATGCAACAGTTTCTGCATCCATTTTGATAGTTCGAAGGTCAAGGAAAATGACTATGTAGAGGATATTTAAGCGGGTTATGAACGTGAAAGAAGTTCAAAATATCTACAAAGTTTTTTGAACTGATTTTACATCCGAGATTTTGAACGGCAAAGTAAATACTAAAAGGCTGAACAACACTTTTCTTAGCAGTGAAAAGTTTGTAAAAATCCGGCCTGGTATCTCAGAATCTCGATTAAATTCTAGTGTAGTATACTTGCTAAAAAAGCAATACTTGGATATTTTTTACTTTTCTTCAGTTCTAAAGTTCTAGTTGTATCTGGTCATTAGCTTTTAGAAAGCTTGAAAGTTTTGAAAATTGCAAAAAATCAAGAACAAAAGCCGTCATTGAACAACACAAAAATACTTTTGAAAGCTGAAGGTTGATTTCGAAGAAAATTTTTCATCAACAAATTTTTGATATGGCCGAAAGTTGTAAAACTACGATTTGAAGCGAATAAGCACAAGCAACACGGACCAATCATCGTTGCAGCCACATTGAGTTATTAACGGCACTTAAAAAATTGAAACAGATAAATAAGAAACGTTTGCCATTTTTCAACCACGCATATAGCATGGCATAAAGGTAGGCTTCTAGAAGCATTCATTTTGTAATACAAAAACGTCAACAAATAATATAAACCTACATGATTTTAGTTCCAAAAATCATAGTAAAATATAGCTTTAAAGCCACTCATTCTTAAACTTGAAATCATACAATTCAGCATTCAACATTCCGCTATCTAACTTCGAACGTCTAAATGAAAGTTGTATATTTGCTCAATTTAATTGCCAAAACGGCCTACTCTATCAATTAGTTTCCACAAACAATATTAAATATACGAAACGACACCAACCGACCAACCAACAAACGAGCTTACAACGCAGGTCATGCGACTAATTGAAAACGGCTATTAATTGGCTATATATAAATATAACGACAACATTACTAGCAGACAAAACAACTAGATTTCATTGAATCACTTACAAACTGTGTCGCGGAGTAACACAGTTAGTGGCACCCGAATACACGGTCAGTAGTAGTAGTTTGTAGTAGTGGTCAAGGCAACGATGATGGACCCCGAACAGACAGTTCAGATTTTGTCAGTAGCA
>JAQGBJ010003301.1:0-13124 GCA_034698345.1 Sphaeridia pumilis
TTGGTTAGTAATGACTGTATCACTTAGTTGAATATAACTAGTTGACGAAGGAGGATTGGGCGAAATGCCCGATTAATAGTGCTGCTGGAACCAAGGCGTGACAAAATGACATTATTTGTCGACCAACGCCGGAGACGTGGTCCGCCCTTCAGTAGATTATTAATCAAGTTTGAAATGGTACCAGCAATGACTGCCCTACGATTACAATGTTAGCTCCGCTTCTTTGTTCTATATACTCCTGCATGAGAGCAGTAAAATCTCAAACAGTCCTTTATCATGAAACTGCACATGTCTTTTGATGTTTAAGTCAATAACAACTTCCACGACATCTGGTAACGGCCTCTGCAAACGAATTGTGAATTTCATAAGTTTTCGATGTGAAAATAGGGGTGTGATTTAGAAGTAGAGATATATACGTTCAGTTAAATTCCGTATGTGAATTAAATCGGTCTGGCTATGCAAGTGGGGAACATAAATTTGAGCGATGATTTGTTTGTTTTATTATGTATCAAAAAAGTGACAATTATTTGTCCATCAAAACATATCAGCGTTAGATAACTCGTTGTTTCAAAATCGCTATGTAGCGCAAACTCGCCTATGAATGAGCGGGAGTCCCACCAATAATGCTGTATATCCAGTTCACCTTATTTTGCAGCGGCACGAAGAAATTATACGATTTGCCAGTTCGGCGACTGTCGCTTCCACCTGTGTAGATTCCCACTAAAGTGTTCTGCAGTAACACCGGACTTCCCGAGTCTCCTTCTTCCAACGAGGGTTCACTATTGATCGTGCATGCCGACTCCTGCGGGTGATAGTTTAGTTGTTGTCCATCGGCTATCCGCATTCTTTCTGTGACATAAGCTTTGCAATCCGCCTGGCTGGCTAGAGTAATTCCTGTCTGAAGTATCTTATTGCTAGACGACTTTCTTTGTTTACCAACTGCCACAAAGCTTCCTTTATCTGAAACATATATACGTAAATTGTGTGGTGTTTTGAAGCTGAAAATAGTGAATAAACGTGACATGAGACTCACCCCAAAATGCACCGGCGTTAACGCTTACTTTGTCAATATCGGTGCCAAAGCTTATCGGTAGAACGGTTTTTAGGAGCGCAAGATCCGTTGAGAGCCGGTCAATTTTCGTGTAAGATGGATACATTTTCGAATTCCGGAGATCGGTATAAACCTTTCTTTCGTTTGCACTCGAATTGCCGATGATTGCTCGAACGCTACTGCATGTGGCAATGCAGTGGTAGGCGGTGAGAATCCAACGTGGCGCCACTATTGACCCGAGACATCTTTTTTGCCCTCCTCCGTGTTCGGGCAAGACCGAACACTCCAGGTAAACTACAAACTTTTCCTGTTCAGCATTCGCGGGATTTCCAGTCTTTAGTGCCGATGCCAAGGGCACAAGCAGAATCTAAACAAAATATCAAGTGAATTATTCTAAGTCAAGCTCCTTGATAACTTCCACTAGCTCAATTTTATTTTGAACATTTACTCACCGGCAGGAATAATACGATGCGCATCTTGGCGAGCAATAATTTGCTTGTGTTTTAACTTGTAGACAACTTGTTACCGCTTTTTCTAAAAAACTGCTGAAGGAGGAAAATTAGCAATCTGCTGATGCAGTTTCGAGATACACCGACGACCAAAATCAACCAACGTTACTGACTCCTCGCATGAGCTTGAATGAGTAAAATACCACAGATGCTTACCAATTTGAGTGAGCCGTCGGTTGGTAGGTACCTGACCCATCCATAACGGGAAATGTCATTAGTTGACACCTTTCACCACAAAGAGACAAAAATAACTTCAATGTGGGCCCCACTGTTGGTGACGAAGTGAAAGTGTTGGTGGACGACGTTGTTCAGTATGTATGATGATTGGTAATTCAGGTCGGCGGATACTCTAAATTTATAAATGAACAATATGTAATTAAGGTCACTAGGCCACTATGTCAAGATCAAGCCGAAAAGAATATCTCTAAATCGGGGCAAATTTCTAATTCTGGAATATTCGTGATCTAGTTTTTCAGAATTACCTGAAGAATTTACCATCTAATATTGCTCACAGGAAGCGGAAAGCCGTTTGAGAAAGATAATTAAAGTACTGTTATTTATAGAATCGACACTCACAAAATACGCTCTTGGCTAAACTTGTTCATTTGAAAATCTCACTTGCTTCCACAACTCACAATTTTCGTCCTTGGAAGTCACCGTATTGAATCTTCTGAAAGTTGGGGAACTTCAACCTTTTTGGTACCAAAATGGGTTAGTGCATTTACCGGGTTTTTGGTTTTCCAAAAACCAAGTTTACAAGGAGTAAGGGGTACCTCCTGATGTGACATGTGAACGGCCACAAACGCCAATGTTCAACCGAGCAGATGGCGCCGCCATCTCTCGTCCAACTTTCCGTCCAGTTGCTTCAGCTAGGCATTTACTTGTTCGTGATATTCTGATAAATCCATTCCTACTCGAAACTGAAACCTTATGTATACTTACTGCGGCTTCGGATTTTAACACTCCAATCGAGTTCAAAATTAAGGCTTGTTTCGTTGTGGCTCGAATTTTACTTTGGCTAATCGAGCCATATGTAAGGCTAGACCTGATGCGACTCGAAAATTAACTGACATCGCATTGCGTCCTGCGTAGCTTCGTCAAAGACGTTCATCAAAAAGATTTCAACCTCATAAGAGCAGTTTATTCTGGTGATCTAACGCATGCAAAGTACAAACTTATTATATTTATTTGGAATCTACTGTTACATCCAAATCGAACAAGGTTCTCCCACGATCTAGTTCATGTTATCTATGATGAATTTCCGTATTTCTCCTTTTGTGATGTCGACGAATGCGCTGGGGTTTCCTTCCCCGCCCGACGCTACAGCAAGTCCAACAAGCCCATCCTGGTGAACCAAAGGACCGCCACATTGGCCGTTCTTCAGTATGGCATGGAAAAGGCCTTGCGTACATATTATTTGATTCAGCAATCCAGGACTGCAGAGGCCCGCTATTAAGCTTTTGCAAAAATCGAGTGGTTTTGTCTCATATAGGGCAAGTTTTGCTGTACCTAGGAACAAGGACATTCTTCATGAGAAAAAATCGCTTCTCAACCTAGCAATTCAAGTGGTAGGTTTGTAGTTGGAGGCTTCTGACTTTATGAGTTAGAATTTCAAAAAATATGGAAGAAGCTTAAACTTTTAGTATACTGTAAGTACTTCTTTTACACACCTGAACCGGGATAAGGATATCGCGTTTCCTTCCATTCCATGCCCATGAACGCAACCTTGGTGGACACCGGAGGAGTGGCGGATGCCATAGTCATCGGTTGCAGCGAGAATTTGCTGAAATCCATTTCCGTAACTTTGACCAATGCGACATCGAAGCCAGAGCAATCCGGTCTGTGATTGTACTTAGAGTGCTTGATAATAGCCAAAACCTTTGGGCTTGGTCCGGCTGGAGGAATGACTTGAACTATCGACCTATCCACACAATGAGCGTCAGTTAGAATGTACTGGTTTGAAACGATCACACCGGTGCATTTGATCGGCCCAATCTTGTCAGTACTATAAACTTCGACGACACTCCTAGCTATTCGCACAGCAAGTTTTGTTTCTTCTGGCTTGAGTATCGCCGTTATGAACGGCAAGAGTGCCAGGAACTTAACAACTTCTTTTATGAACATGGTGTAGCTGGTGGAAGATGGAACGTCGACTGACTCGCTCGAACTTTTATACCATTCTATGAAGGCAGAGGGGCCACTTTTTTTGGACGATGACCGACTCTCCCCTCAGTATCAGCTAATGCTGTTCACTACACTTACATGCAGTTTTGACCCGCTGTTCTTACGAACCGCCTACATGACCCACATACTCACCGGCTATTATGAACGATATAATCAGATCTCGAGTTGTTTTCACTTTCCTTGGCCCACTTACTGAACTGAGCTCCTGGAGGGCAAAAAGGATGAGAAAAAATGAGAGATGTATTCCTCTACTCATTCATGCAAATTCAAAATTTTGACTCATTGATCAGCCACGTTTACATCGTTCACCATGTCAAGGTTAGTCAGACTGACTGAGGTACATGCGAAGGTGAGCGCACAAGGATCCTCACTTCAGCTCGAACTTGGTCTACACTTCACCATGCCTAATGAAAAGAGAAACGAATGTATGTCTTTAATTGTTTGCTCTCGATGGACCGTATTAAATACCGAGTACAAAGGGCTTGAATTTCTCTTTCATTGTGAATTCACTTCTCAGGCGGCATTGTTGGCTTGTTGAGTTTGAAAAAAGAGAAAGTGTCCTTGAAGAGTGAAGCTCAAATAAATATTATGTCTCTTTGAAAAAATTTATCTAAATGCAACCAAAAAAGTGATTCAAATGGGCGTGTAGGAATTGCAGTTCTTTCTTCATCGAACTGGACTAAATACATCTAGGAAAGAAATTCATTCTGGAAATCGGTACACGAGTTTTTTCGCAATATAGTTCCGGTTGGGAATGGCAGAGCATCTTTTTCAATCTGTTCAAATAAACAGAACACAAGAAGAACCCCGAGAAATAATGAGAAGGAAAAATCTCGTTGATATAGCTCATGTTTGTGATCTATTCAGAGGATTCGCTACTTGGAATTTATTAAAAGAACAAATAGTATAAAGAAGCCGTTGATTTGAACAATAGTTGTTTTTCTTTGGCGGATCATAAAAAGATGATAATGAAAAAGACTGTTTGAAACGATTAACAGCTTTGAAGAAGGAACACACACACGGTTCAGCTATAGTTAAGGAGCAAGTAGTACTTGTTTTGGGCCAACAATCAAATATATATACGGCTGTATCCATCACACATCATGGAGAAGACACTTTTTTGGCACTTGTGACTACCTCGTCATGTCCAACAATGATGGCCTTAATCACATACATTTTTGAACACAAGGCAAGTATCATATCCAGAAGGCTAATCCGGTTAACTTTGTCCTTTACTCACTTGCAGGGTCTTCAGATTTCCAAAGACCGCGGCGCCTTTTTAGCAAGGGCTCAAAGGCTTGAAAAATGACAACAATCAACAAAATATGGGAGGCAAAAGCGGCATATAAAAAGGTCACAAGCTGAACAAGAAAAAGAAGAAGCGCGAGTTGTAAATATTTCTCCTGGTTGTCAGTTTCGAACTGGTTTCATTGACATTTTCATTGTTAAAATTCTCTGGATCTTATATGAAGCTTGTTGGCTTGTTTCTCCGCGGCATGTATAAAGAAATAGCGGATTTTTTTCATTATAGTAGCAGGGATTTTTTGACGTTATTTTTGGCCCTGCAGACCAAGAGATAGAAAAAAGTTGCTTGTATTTTTATATAAGGCAAGAAACAAGGGTGGAGTTGGTTGAAGAAAAGTCAAGAAACTGGAAGAAGAAAAGGTGCCGTTTCTTGTCTCTCATAAATTTTTAATCATGAACTTGATTGAACTACTAAGGACAGCGGCTCATGTGGAGAATGAGAATGTCGTTTCTTTGCTTATGTTCTGTTCTTGTTGGACTACATACATGGTGGAATCTAAAGGGGAAATGTGTGTGGCGAAGGCTGAGATTGAACGAGATTAGGGCATGTGGGCGAGGAACGACTTTGATGATGGAATTAGGTCCTCTCCTCCGCAACGACAAAGTACTAACAACAACGTGATGGTCGTCTTTCATCGATCCGATTTCGGCGACGCAAGCGTGCTTCCAGTGGGGACAGCTTCAAGTGAGAGTGTCGCCAAGCAGTGTGACATTTTTGGAGCTTCTAAACATCCTGCTGAATTTTAAAAATTATTTAAAAACTGAGGTATGTACTTCTTGGGAAAACTTAACCGGAAGTTGCTAAAAGGTTCAAGAAGAAGACTGATTCATTTCAGACGAGTCCAGCATGTTGAAAAAAATTAAACGGAAGCCGGAAGAAAAGATGCTGGAGAAGATGGATAAATACGTAAGAGAAGGGGAACAAGTTGGGGAAATGAAAGTTGAATGCATGTGTGTAAAGGGGCGGATGATGAGTTGGGAGGGCGGGGAGATGAGGATTGGCCCCAGACGAGCTCGCGTCCCGGCTCGGGGCTCCAATGGAAGCACATCTCGTAATAGCCCTTTACGAGATAAATTACAGCAATATCTCCAACAGTAAAATCCGACTAGACACGTCATTTTTCCAGCTGGAAATTCCTCTCCTTTCCGGGCTATACCATAAATATATGCTTTAACATAAGACAAAGTCTGGATTTTGTTTCTACTGACTCTGAACAACTGGACTCGCTGTGAGTTGAGAGTATTTTTATGGTTGTGAATTTGCGAAAATTCGCGACCTGGTTCATATGCTCCTGCTGGATGCGAGGTCATCAAAATCTGTGAATCTCGCAATTCTAGCACTCACCCGGTTTTTTATATATACACATACACTTAGCACGTTTAATAGCTCGGCAGTTTATTGGATGAAACTACCTGGAATTATTCGGCAATAAACGTTTCTTTCTTGCAGCTCCTACGTGCTTCATTACAATTTCGGCTTCTGCAGGTTCTGAATGACTGGATACGGGGACCACAAATTCAATTCTCGTTCCGATGTAATAAATACTTTGGAAACAAGCCGTTAATTGGATTACATTGGTGGACCGCAAATTACATGGACGGCTACTTTATTCCCTATTACTTGTGTAGCAGAGGCATTACCGAAAGCTGCAAATTCAGCTCCTACCACAAAGCCAGATAAAGTTTATGAGACACACTTATTTTCAAGTATCCAGCTGCGACAACCAAGACATATAATTTTCTAGGCGCTTAATCCAATTCTGGCGAATCACGGAAGCATTGAACAATTCAGCTCCTAGAGCAAAAGCGTTAGGAGTTTTAGTATACGAAGACATGGAATTCAGCAGGATTTCTAAAACCCTTGTCGGCTTTTAGACGCAATAACCGAGATGGCAATTACTTGTAAACCTCCGGTGGCCACTGCTCTGATTGAAACTACACACACATTATTCATGTGGCCTGCTGCTGAGAGATTTGGTTAACAAGGAACACCAGGCTTTATATTGTCAACTATATCAGCACCAAAGCCGAAACCCTGTCGTCCCAAACTGTATAATAATGTCAGGTCATACAGATCAGGTCACAGCGGGCGGGGAAGGGATACGTGTTTCTCCTCTGTAAAGACACAAACAAATGTTTATATTGACTTTGTTGTTGTGGTGTGGTGGTAGAGTTGGACCGATATAATAGAATCAAAGGGCGAGGAGGAAGCATGCCAGTCAGGAAGAAACAATTGGGATCAAAATAGATCACCACGGCTTTCTGAATAAGCCATAGTCGTTTCAATGGACCAGACTTCAGACGCCCTCAAAATGGCTTCAAACAGGTCATAACTAACAGTGGTCTTTACAAGAAGAATGTAGAGAATTTGGGTTTTAAAATTTCAGACAGTAAATTGGCAATTTTGCAAAATTCCAGAGATGAAATTACCAACAAAAATATATGCCTCGACCTTGTATCTGGCTATAACAATTATTCACTTAACTGCTTTTAGCCCAAAACAATTTTTTTCACAACGTTATACACCAGTCAGTCAAACCCCAAGCTGTTACGCCTTTTAATTACCTAATTGGTCTTTACCTGTATCTTGCAAGACTCGTTCATCAAAATGTATATTCCTCAATCAAGGAATTTTTATGATCATGGTGGTGAAAAGATATAAGTGAATACTTATCTCTTGTGAACATCTCCACTTGATCCATCAAATCCTGAGCTCCTACTCATGGCCACTCATGCCACCAATTAACACACACATGATCATTGTGTAATGGCCGGTGGAGCAAAGTATGTGTGGCTTGAGCAGGCTGGTTCCAATGCTTCTGAAACTTTGCTTTTTCCAAGGAGATTATGACGTATATCATGATGACATATCATTGCTCTTCATACTTGAAGGTTACGTCAAGAAGGAACAAGTATACAAGTTGACGACGCCATTTTGTGGGTACGCCAACCTCAGCCCTTCTTATGCTCACAGTCAGACTTGAGGTTGTAAACCAATAAAATAATAATATTTATCATATTTAAACCCACTTGCCCTCACAAATTCCAAGTCGACAAACAGGGTTCTTCCCAACTTGGAAGACGTTGAGGCTCTTTGGGCTCCTTTTGGTATTTGGCCTTTGCAAGCACCCTGTACAAACCAGCCAACCAGGTACGTACAAAGTCGATAATTCTCGTGCCACACCTGCCTTACTAGTTCTTCTTTTTCTGAGGTGAGTCGTTAAGACGTATGAACGATAAGCTTGTTCGAGGTGGTGGAAATGGTCTCCATAATCTTGTTTCAAATCGCTTTATTACCGAGCATCAGCATACATATGCACAAACAGGTTACAAATATGCACGGTTCCAAGTTTCTTTCAATTCAAACTTTTACAACCTCTACAAATACTATATAACGACTCTTCAAAGCCTATAACTCCTTATAGGTTGTAAAAGCCAGAGCAGAAGATTATTATTTCCTTAACGTTTTTTTGTCCACTTGATATACCACTGCTTTTGCTGCCTTGTTAAAAAGCTTTTGTATGAGCGCTTGTAAACCTTGACTGGAAATGGCAAAACCGAAGATTCTTTACCCCAACCGTTGTATCAGCACCCAGGTTCGCTCCTCTGGGTATAAAATCCATTGAAGGTTGTAGCAAAATTTGGTATGGAGTTTTAACGTACTTTAATAAAAATTCAAGAGCCAAGGAGGTCTTAACCCTTTTGGTATCCCATATGCAGTTTTTACGTGAGAGTACTAAAATGGAAATGAGCCAAGTGCGTTGTAATAATTGGAAGATTATTTTCTCATTATTGCTACCTGGTGAGGAACGAGATGAAATTATTACCTTGATGTAAGTAGGTTGTAAATGCAAATAATTCTGCCTTTTTAATATTGCAATAATAGGAAAACAAGGTGGTGGAATTTTAACAAGCAAAAGTATATAACCATACACGTGTAAGTTTATACACGGCAAAAATTCAGCTCAAAATAAAGTAGCAGCCTTGTCGAATCATGTTGTAAATTTTAGCAGGTCATCAATCACTCATCATGAATCATGATGAGAGAACATGCAATCTTAATCAGGCTCTTATAACCTTTTTGGCGGTATTCCAAATATGTTGCTGAAAAATTTGCTAAATAGACATTTTTGATAGGCTATTGGTGGCTACAGATGCAGAAAATGTTTTGGCACTGCGGAAGTTTGAACTTGTGTAGGCCGTATATAAGTTTGAGTACTGAAGAAACAGCATGTGTTTTCTGTCACCACCTTGCCAAGCGGTAATGCATGCATTTAGCTCTATAGTCACTTTGACAAGAATTACGACTGCCATTAGTACATCCATTTAAATGTTGAACGAAGAGCCCGTTTCCTAATGTTTGTCGTTTGCTATGGTTTAGGCTTGTAACATACAAAAATCGAGTGTCTATATTGTATTATCTCACAGTCATGTAATAATGCACTGTTTATGAATGGAAATACAGAATGTTGTTTTAGAATTGAGGAGCCAAGATAAAGCTGTAACCGGCAGGCATATGTAATAACGTCAGGAAAAAAGTTCTTTGGAGAATTTCAATGGAACGGATCAACAAGAGGATTCTGTGATTATTTACAAGAGCTGTTTAGGCTCAAGATCTGATTGAAGCAATAAGTAAAAGCGCTCAATTGTACTAATGGTAGTTGGTGTGAAATATTTAAGCGGAGCTATTTGCTGAAATGGTTCTTCAGAGACGCTACTGATGCAAGTTTCTCAAGTGCTTCTAATAAAGGAAGTTGAGGAAGAGAGTAGCGCGCTTTAGATTGCTGGCTCAAGTGTTCATTACAGATGCGTAAATTTTGTGAATGGACTTTTAGCTTATGAAGAATCATAAGAGGAGAACATAATACCACTTTCTTCGTACACATACAAAAATACAAGTCTCCAAAAATCCCATAAGCCATAACGGTAACGGTCTTGCAAGTCAGAGAGCCTAATGCTCTTTTTCAAGAGCTCAATGAAGACGTTGTGTATCTATAAGTAAGTAAGGATAAGTAATGAAAGTACAAAAACAAAAGGCTTTTTATGTAAACTTAGGAAATGATTTCGGCTCCAGTCGACTTCCTTTTAGGCAGGTCCGCAAGAAACTGGCCGCCCGAACCGCGCCACGCCACTAAGTCAAAACAAGCAAACGTAAAGTGCTGTCTTCCCTTGCCGCCAGGCATTGAAAAGGCCAGAAGCTTTTCAAAGCCATAAGCTCGTAAATAGTGTCTTAATGTGCTAAAATTTACATTAGGAAGTCGAGATTTACTGGCACTTGTCTTGACGCCATTTGGATTGGTATATTAGAGAAGCGTCCTGACCAAAGAGAGGCCGCGCTGAGCGGAAGTGTGAAACTGGTAATTTGATGGCGGGTGGTTTTTTAAGTAAAAAGCTTGAGGTCAAGAGTGTCGTGTGAAAAATTGTAGTATTTATGACCGCTGGCTTCCTTGTTCGTACATTAAGGACGATTAAATTAAACTTGATAATGTCTGTTCGACAGGCGACTGGCGGTGAATAATCCACTATTTTTATTGTTCCATCTACTCTATCAGTCTTGAAAAAGCCAGAAACTTTGTCCTTTTGTCCATTTCTTATAGATTTGGCCGAAAGTGCTAAATTTTTCCTATTACCATTTAGAAGCCCACAAAAAATCCCGTTGTATGCAAATTTCCGGCATGAACAATTCCTATGCACGGGTCAATTGATTAACTTTCCATTATCGTCTTGGCCTTGCTTGCTCGCCTGAAAGTCGAGACAAAAATTTTATGGTTAGTGCCAATTAGCCGGTATCTGAATACCATTCTGGAAAATTAGAGCAGGCCATGTGACAGCGCACAGTTTTAAGTAAATTGACTACAAACAAAACGTAACTGAAACCCTAAATCTTGAAGATTATGCCTGTGGCTATAGCTAAAACTCGTAAAGGTTTTCTGAGACACGGGTCACATATGAACCACTTACATCAAAGATTTACAACAGTGATAATAACTAGATCAATATCCACTCACTTTTGAAAGCATAAGCATACACGACATTGTTTAGCGACATTATCATGAGCGTCGGCGTCTCGACTCCTGTCGACCAAACTGAAACTGACCTCAGGCCACAAAATTTCCTTCCCGCCGCCGGAACTGCAGACTTGAGGAAATGAGCGTGTCTCCATTTTTCATATATATATAGTTCATCAGCTGCATACTTGATAATGGATTTTGCCAGTCCATTTTCTGGACAATGTTCTCACTTGTGTATGACTTTTGGCCCGCGTTAAAAAGAATCGTTGATCCAAACATTGTTGACGCCCCCATTCCCTATCATGACCGTCTCGATTTCAATATCTTTTGGTTTAATTACCCTTGTAAGTAGGAAGGAGCCGATGGACTGTCTCTTGAGGACCGTGCTTGTTCAACCTGCAAATACTTGAGAAACCTCGACATGTTGCTGGTACCCAGAAGGTACTTACCACACATTATCAGACTGGCGTCCGCCGACGCCGTCTGTCGGATGCCTCAACAATGTTGGACATGGTATGCCTCTTGAATGGAATGGTTCTAACGGTGTGGTGTCAGTTTCAGTTTTGTTTATCTTCTGTCCAACGTTTGCAGGCAGTGGAGACCAGGAGCCACAACATTATCTTCCTTACTTGAAGCCCAGCTGCAAGTTAAGAATAAGAGAGAGAGACCAACTGGTGAAAGTTTTTGAATGATGGATTGGGCGGGCGGGTTCCGCCCGCCGTAAAGTGAAAATTGATTACCAAAGGTTGGCAGAACCCTTTTTGGTTCTACTGGCAGCTCAAGTGGTAAACTTTGCAAATAAGTTGATAAAAAGTCAAGTGAAACTCGGGAGGGATTGAAAACGATGAGCTTCTGCTGCTCAGCTGGCAAATCCGCTATTCACACTTCAAGTCCCTTGGGACCTCAAGTCGGCAGTGAATATTTCATCATGATGATCCGCCGCCGCCTTTCATCCAGTTTTCAGATTTTCAGGCTGTGATAAATTGAGACAGCCTTGCTTTTTTTACGCCAACTTCATAATAAAAGAGAAAGTTTATTCGGGATAATGAGAAAGAGACGACGACGGATGATGATAAATCCCGGGATAATTTCACCCTCCGTCAGCGGACCGATGAGAGGTGTGAATAATGTACATAATAGCCGGCTTGACATGTGTTCTTTGTAATAGGCTCAGACAGTTTTGCCCTTTTGCCCCTTATAAAGCTTTAACGTTGTTGGCGACATATGTCCGTTGAACGCCGCTGAGCTGTGGAGCTTCCCCAACTGCTGATCTGTCCATAGGACAAGCATCATTAATCAACATGCTCAATTACCTTTGCGTTAGACGGAGCCAAATATGTGTCTCAGCATCCAAAATATTTTTAGAATGTGGAGACAGCAACTTGCTCATGCTTATGATACACAAAAGTTAATTTGCTGGCACCGCCAATAACGGGATGTGGCCACCAGAGGAAACAAACATGTAACAACAACATTTAGTTGCATTATTTCGAGCGTCGTCCAGGCTTGTGTCAGGACCTAACGATAATAAATGCTTTGACTACTTTGGGCGCAATTACTCTTCAGTAAATACGGCATTGATACGGGGATTTTATTGCAATTTTAGTATTGGCAGTCCGGAATCAGGATTCCGGACCGAGTGCAATAACAACACCAGCCACAGTTGCCACACATTAAATGCGGGGGAGGCAATAATGTAATGATATATAAACGTGAATCGTGTGGGAGGAAACAATGTAATTGTGGCCAAGTGGCCAATTACAATACAATACTGATTCTCCCCGCACAAAAGATGTTGTAGCCCGAATCGGTTAAATCCGAAAAGCGTGTGACAATTTACCGGCAGATTTATTGCTGTGAATTTAAAGCGGTTCATCGGCTCTTCTTATCCTCAAACCCCATAGGAGCCGTTTAAATTATCCGATCGGTGAGTTTGAACTGGGTAATTTAATTTCAAGTGGAAAAGTGGCATCTGCGTACTGGATTTCTTGGACCTTGGTGCAATAATGCAATAAACCAAATTCGAAAAAGCATATAGCGATTCCAATTGTTCCTATACTGGAA
>JAQGBJ010003302.1:0-13121 GCA_034698345.1 Sphaeridia pumilis
TTTCGCCAACTTTCGCAAACATTTTTCCTCAAGAGACCTACCTCATCACCATGCTTAACGAATACGTCTCTTCTTCACCCCTTTACATAACTGGTAAAGAAACACTTGACACTTGGCGCTGTTTGCAGAATGAAAAGCATTCCTTTCCCTATATATATCAACCAAAAGTGTCTTTTGCTGTATTCGAAGAGATCCATGTAAAAACTTGTACTAGCCATATATTTCTTTGCGAATGTGTATAGATCTACTAACGTCTTTTTCTTCTTTTTGCTCCACTTTTCAACCATGTAGCTGTATATCGGTACATACACCAAGTCTTTTGTTGTTGCAAACTTTTCTCACGTTTGCTTTCATCAGGAAGCACTTGAGCCCAGTCAGTTTCTTCTTTTCCATCAACAACAACTTTGTTCGTTAAACTTGGCGTTTATATCCCTTTGGCCTTGTGAGAATTGCACGTGCAATTTCCTCTCGCCTAAAAATTGCATCGTTTCCTCTTCTTCCGTGAAACCAATCAGGTGTCGACCTTTAGCTAAAAGAAAAAAGTTTGAAAATTTCCGCTTTGCGGACTCATCGAGAAACTATCGCCATTTCGAACGCTTTTGAAGGTTCTGCAGAAAAGGCGGTATCCTGTAGTGGTCATCTCACTTTTCGAAATTATCTCTAACGGTTTTTGTTTTAACCAGTTTTTGTTCAAGCAAGCTGTGCCTACTACTAACGCTTTTACAAGTCTGGTATTCCAGCGAAAATTTAATCCTGGCTAATCCAGATTACTATATATACGATGATTTAGTAGATTACGAAAGCTTCTTGCAGCTTTGTTTTTTTTAAAAGGAGAAATTCACTTTGAATTTCATTCCCCAAGGCTATACCGTCGGCAGAAAGGCCCGTCAAGGTCTTTTGATTCCGGAGAAAAAGGTTTGCGCCTGGAGAAAGAGGAGGAAGAAGAAGAACAAGAAAACTGTTTTGGCAGACAAGAGATAGAAAGCAATTCAAACAAATTGAGCAAGGAAATAAATTGATGCTTTCTCCGTCTCCATCATAGCTCACTTTCTCTCTCGTTGAGCCAATTTGCTTCATTGACTCTACTAGTAGTCGAGGTCTCGCAACATTTCCAGGTTATTGGATAGACCCCACTGAATTTACGGCTCTACCACCACCAAACAAGTGCTTTTTCCTCTTAATACATTAAATGTTCACCATGTTTGGTTCCTCCTATCGTCTTTGCCGTTTTGTCCCTTCGAACAAGAAAGTCTTGTAAGTGACATGGACATCTAGCATTAGTGGTTGCCTATTTCATTGCCATTGCTGCCACTACTAAAGTGGGCTTCACTCGTTCACGAGCCTTGGGCCACTTCCATCACAGAAAAGAGCGGAAGAATATTGTCCTCTAATAGCATTACATGGCATTAACACATTACGGTAACTGAAGAATACTGCTGTTCAACCTCTTATTGAAGCTCTTATGGACTTTGTTCAAGATTCCTTTCGCTTGTTTAAAAACAAGAAGAAAATGTCGAATTTCCAGTGCTTCCTTGTAGCCTTCTTACCTTCGTTTTTATTGGATCCTATGAGCAACTCGGTTCCCTTGAAGTCGCCTTTGGCCAACATGGTCATGGGATGATCTGGTAGAAAATGGCCGTCGATTGTAGGTCGTGATGGGAAAGCCATGATTGATCGGTACGAGCCCCATTGATCTACCGATATGTTGGCGGCAGGCATATCTCTCAAGCAAGCCAGTTGCTCAGTAACGCCCTGTGAGAAAAGTTAAAGTGTAAAGATACATAAGAAAATATCCACAGAATATTTTGAATTAATATTAATTTCCGACGGCTCGCGGTTATATTCTTCTAGGATATTTCTCTCGGCTAGCGTGCCTAAAAAGCGGCTCGCGGAAACTTGTCTGATTAGGAGTTTACGGCTCTTGGTCCGTGGCAACACTCATAAAGTTTAGTTTCAGCTTTTGAATTAAATATCTTCTCCCATGGTATTTCAAAAAGGCTTGTACAGTCTTTCAGATAAATTAAAACGAGATCAAAGATTTCTGGACGAAATGCGCAAAATTATGTCTTGTAAACGTTCTGTCTGCAAATGATCTGTCCTTGAAAATACTGTCCGGCACGAATATATATAAAAGATACAAATTCTATCTCGCAAAAATTTCTCACGGTTTCAGGGCATAATCTGGATGCGTGTGTGTATGTATTTGACGCTGACTTTTGGCAAAGCAGCTTCCCATGGCGTTAAAATTGAGTGACTGACAAGTAAGGTTAAATGGTCATTAGAAAAGCCTACGAATAAGTTGTGTATAACCAGCCAAAAAAAGGCATTTTAGGTAGATTAGTGGATTTGGGCAGGTGGCGGTAGCCTGAGCTTTAATAAATTATACCGAAAGGTAAATGCTAAAACAAGAGTAAACAGTTCGAAAATTCTTGGTCAAATAAAGACCAGCCTGCCAGGTACGTTTAAATTTACAGTAAAACTTTTGAAATTATTATTTTAACTCAACTCTCAGCTCACTCTCTCGCTATTTTCTCTGTGTCTTTATCAAGACTCGGCAGTGTATCAAAGTTGAGTATATAAAGCCGTGAAAATGTCACCTACTTGACCCGATGTTTACCAAAGGAAAGATTAATGCCCGGCAGTAAATTCTCGAGCTAATCTTAAACGTCACTCTTGTGTTTACCTTACGCCTCAAGTCTGTTTGCTTTTAGTTAGCGCGTCTTTTTGGTGGTTACATAAAGACGAAAAGCCCTACGTGTGCGGCTATCTGCTTTGACGCAATTCTTTCAGAAAAAGCTTTTCTTACGTTTCCATTGCCGCTGTTACAGCATTAAAAATATTGATTGAAGAAAATTCATAAATTGCGTTACCAAGGGCAGGTGTATTCAAAGAATTAACTCAAGAATAAGAATATTCTGGAACCAAGTTATCATGACCAAGTGCCTACATTTAAACGCTTGTAGATTTGGGCTATTGGAAGAGCTGAATATGGGACGGGTCGGCAGGTTAAATATCCGGTGTGAGAAAGTTTTCGTTTCCAACGATGGTACCTCGACACACTTTTGCCCTGGTAGGCATGTGCATAGTTTGGTAAACTTTGCTCCACTACGTAAACTATGAAATTGAAGCAGAAAACAATCGCTCACCTTTGTCTCATTGCACATTTTGTCGATAAGCTCCTCAGAAAATCCTCGGGCTTCCTTGGCCGTCATGACTGACCAGGGCGCGTTGATGGTGCCGCTCTGAATGATTCCTCGAGTGATCAAATGCCGTGACTTGGGCGATAAAAGGTGAAACGTTACAGAACCACCGCCTGCGGACTCTCCAAACATAGTCACCGAGTCGGGATCTCCGCCAAAAGCCCGGGCGTTCTCCTTGATCCATTCAAGCGCCATGACTTGGTCCCACATTCCTTGGTTTCCTGCACACATAAACAAACACGTTCAAAAAAAGTGTTTACAAAGCAAAAATCATAAAATTTATGTCAAATGGCAACGATAAAACATCGTAAAGAAAGAAGGATTTTATGTTTGGGGCCCAACAGGAAAACTGGCCGCTTGGCTTACAAAGTTACGGTCAAGTTATGAGAACCGTGACACATGTGTGCCCATCTTGCACAATACCAGGGAAAACGCTATTATCCGCTATCGTTTTCAATAATTCACATGGGGATTTTTGCTGCTGTTGTTGCTGCTGCGCAAGTATACTGAAGAAAAAATTGGCAAGTACTTTTACCATTTGCAAATTGCTGGATTAGTTTTCTGTGTATATGGGAGTGTTATAAGCTGGAATTTTTGCAAATTGGCCAGTCTGGGCTTTAGCGATCACGTCGCTGAGTGAGACATTCAGTTCTGCTAACTTGTTTCATGAATTTTGCCATGCTTTTTTAGGCCTGCAGACACCATAAAGAGAATGAGTTTGCTAAAATTGTCCATGTGGGCCACATCTACATGGAAATGTCTTCATCCAGTAAATACCCTGGTTGCAGTTGGGAGGAACGCAATTATCCTTTCTTATCACCAGAAATGAAGCAGAAGAACAAGAAACTAAAGTTTTCCAAAACAATCTCGTGACAACAGACGACCTTGAGCGGTGACCGAAAAGTACTCAGCAGCTCATGGTTCATGGGCAAATTGCTTTGCTTGCCAAAGCCACAAATATCGTCACGTTTGATGAGGCTCCGGGACAACAATTCAAAAGCAAAACTTGAAGACACTTCTCAAGTTACATTATCGCATACCGAAAACGAAAAACTTGCACTCAAATTCTCCATATTATATTATATACAAATATCGTGGACGCGGCCAACTATAATGTTCTTGAGCTTTTTGGGCTGTTCGATTAAGAAACCAGCAGGTGCGAATCCCACCTGGCACTTTGGACAAACGGAGGAGAGAAAAGTAGAACTCCGTTCATTATAAATATATGTATAGACTACAGAGTCTTCGTCGTCATGATTCATGAAAGAAGAAGTAAAAGAAAACTCGAGCGGGGAAGTGCTAAAAACTTTCAGTGTTTAGTCTTGAGGCAATGTTATTCTTACGGCTTTTCCCATTTATGTTCTTTGCAAAAGGTTTGCGTAGTATTATATTCTCCTTCTAAGCCTCCACTTACCTAGGCAATACATGCTTGACGCCTAACTGAAAAGACCAAATTATTAAACGAAGTAACATATTCGTTGGTCGAAATACTGTATAGAAGTGGTAAGTGGCGTGCCTTCAGTCTATTTCCGCCACTTGTTCAGCTCACTGACTCAAGCAATTCGGTACCCTGAGTCCACCACTCAAAATTTTCAAGGTTTTTCAATGTTTATGATCAAGATACTAACAAAGTATATTTTTTGGTGTGCAAACTTTGACATGAATTTCTCTTTTACATTTTTACTATTTATAAAATTATCTACACCTACACCCCTTGCGCTTGGGACTATCTTCGACATCATATACTAAACTTGGCCAAAACAATTCCGTCTTCTCATCGACCTACATATTTTTTGGAGCTGTCAACTGGACGGTCGCACAAAGTGACAGACAGGTGACACCAGGAGTCCAGCAGCGAAAAGAAAGTCTTCCGATAGGCGTACCAAAAGGCGTTCTTATCGTCAAACTCTGACACGTTCCAACAGGACCGTGTTTGCTGCAGCGGCACGGCCAAAACCAGTTATATTGGATAAGCGTTCCCGCCTTCCACGGCGTATATAAGTTTGGTTCCTCGAGTGTCGAATTAGTAAGCGGGTAATAATGTACAGAAATTCAGAAATGTACAATATACTCCAAGCAGCCAACAATAAAAACATAGACACTCGTGTCACTCACGTTGGTCCGGACGGACCGCACTTTTATCAAATTAAATAGCGGCCTTGAAACTTGCGTCAGTGTCAACTGTCAGCCTTTCTCTTGCTTTTCTTCTACAAGAGTTCCGTTGGTTTTCTGCTGGAGCTTAAATCTACCTTTTGCGAAAATGTGCGCAAAAAAGTTATTCCATAAAGTTCTTTCTATCCCTCAAATCGCCAACGCTTCCATGAGAAGAGCTCGAATTCTGTGGACACTGCAACTTTAGATTATGCATATAATTTAACGGGCTGATATTGTCCGTATATCATCTTCTGTATCATGTAGCTTTTGAACAATATCATGGACAGTTTAGTTCGAATAGTTGCTGAAAGTCGGGCTGGGTGAACACGAGCGAAAGATAGCAGTTTGTTAAGTAAACGACCTATTCGATACTAGTATATATAGTTAGAGAAGGAATGAAGGTTCAGCAACTGCATGCATTTTGTATATGACAGACAGAGTTTGATTCCAGGCATCCAGAACACTATTTTGAATTGTTGTTTCTTGGTGCCTATCTTCAACTCTTCCATGTAGTTTTCGTAGGATCCATCCGGGAACAATCGTATAAAGTTTCTTGCATTATTCATTCGAAGCATTTTATTCAAGAAGAAAAAAGACTAGCTTTGTAAGCAATCCCTTAAACGTTGTTCGTGGAGGAATTTCCACGGGATTCGCGTAATAGTTGTGACTTTTCCAAGGTAAATACCCAAGCTTCAGAAGAGCAAGTGTACTTTGAACAGATGGCTTAGAAACTTACAGAATGTCTGTTATATATCTTTGCTATTGTGATTCGATTCACCCTGTCATTACATACACGGAGAGCATCGGAATAAAATACTAAATGCTGACTTTCAGCCAGTCAGGTATTGGAAAAATGGTATACGCGTTGGAATTGCGCTGGGACGTGCTGACTTTAGATCTTTTACTATGGATGAAGTCTCGAAGAGTCGAGTCTCTTCTATGAAAACTTGTGAATCCTGAGGCTGAAAAGACAAACTTTTTACCCCTTTACTTATTCAAGGCTCGAATACCAAAAGAAGGTAAGTTTTGTGTGTGTGTATGTTAGAATACTAGATGATTCGAATGATTGGCTAGGTGGGGCGTGCAGGAGATTTTAAATACTTTAATTGACCAAAACCTATAGAATCTATAAGTATCTTGACTTTTAGCGCTACAAATGCAGGAGTCTCAAAAACCCCGCACTGCAGATCCAGACTAAGAAAGAAAGAAATTATCAGCTTACCTGGAGCTTCATCATTTTCCAAATACAAGAACCCAAAAGCGCCCACTCGATAATTGATGGCAATGACAATAGCGTCATTTTCAACTGCCAAAATATCGCCATTGTAAATGTCCAAGGTGATAGTACCGCCCATGTATGCACCGCCGTAGATCCACACGAGAATTGGTAACTTGTGCTTTGCAGGCTGGTTGACGGCTTTTCGTGGGACCCACAAGTTCATGTACAGGCAGTCTTCGGAAAGATTTGTATTGGGATTCCACATTTCCTCGCCGACAAAATTCGGAAACCAGTTGTAGCTCTCTTGGACACAGCTATTGGGCGGCGTGTCTGCGTTGAGAACTCCATCCCAAGGTTTTACGGACAGAGGCTTTTTGAACCGAAGGTCCCCAACGGGCGGTTCTGCGAATGGGATTCCATAGAACGTAAGCACTTCTTTTCCCAGCGTGTTTTTACGGACAGGCCGCAGTTTTCCTGTTGTCGTACTCACGACGTCCTTTTCTTTGTGGCCGTTGTGCCGTTCGCGGTGGTGGCCTTCTTCACCTGGAGAATTCGAAGAAAATCTCTCCTAATTTGACATTCAACTCGAGTACTCATTATTACCGGGTTGTGACTCTGCATATAACGTAAGATTTTATGGGCACTGCGGAAGCAGTAGAAAGAAGAGAAGGGCTTGGATCAATTACTCTACAGATTACACTTCCGGACTAATTAACTAAAGCTCCGTAAAGTTTGTACTGTTTCAAAAAGTCGTCAAGAAACTAGAGGTTCCAAAAGTATCGTATAGAACTTTGAAAATGGTGGAAAAAATTAAGATTCTTGTCGGCCGTAAAAGACGCTGCATGAAAGTAACTCAAGTACCCCTCATAACAGCACCAAGACAAACTTTTCTTTAGCGTGCCCGGGAAAAATCTTTTTGATCTTCCACCGTGAACTTCTGGTCCTTGTCAAGTGACACAAGCTTATGCAATTTTCTCTGCGAAAGTCGAGTTACTCCTACTACTGTCTATTTTAGTGCTTATTCTAATTCAGTTTTGTTGAAAAATTGAGTTTCCGGTATATATATTTTCAAAATAGTGAGAAATGTACAGAAAATGCGATAAAAGTTTACATACCTTTGGGAGCTGCATCTACCGCCGCAAACCAGATGGCGAACACCATTACCAAAAACCACCGCGCCATTTTTGAAAACGTTTTGTCCAAGTCCTTTTTGTATAGGTTTTCAGTTGACAGCACTATCGGCTCATTCGGAAAAGGTCCTTTGAAAGATCCTGAAATTCATCAACAAAATTTTAGTTTGGCACCTCAACCTCTGTGGGTTATGAAAGTCAAATTCGAACTGGCAAAAATGCTGATAGAATTGCCGTTTTGTTTGAGAACTCAAGGTTATGAATTGTAAAAAAACTATGTAAGCTATCACACTTGGCACAATAAATAATAACAGCCTCCGCTCCTTCTCCCCTCCTAAAACCATAATAATCTCCATTTGTCAAGCTTGTAATGCGTTGGCGTGTGCAAAAAAGTTTTTTATAACTCTTTCTGAACATGCTACATTTAAAAAATTCTTAAAGAAGCTGATATTTTGGTCATTCTATGACGTTATCTCAAGTTTATGAGCAGGATGGACCTAACTCAAGATTAAAAATGTTTACCACAGCATTCCAAGCAAACATTTGTTTTGTATATGTCTGGAAAGCAATTTTCCCAAATTCAATTTGGAGAATACTTTTAATTATTATGTAGTCGCCGCTCATCTAAACATGAGGAGGCTGAGTACAGTAAGCCATGATAAGATAGACTTTTATGGTAGTTCATTTTTTTATTCGGGTTCCTTGGTATTATTCCCTTGTCTCTATCCCACGGCCTCTTTTTCTTTCCTTTTTTTCTCTTGCCGTTTTTTGCTGATTGAAATGGCACGCCAGAGAACATGTATTTGTCATTCAATATCCCTTGTTCTCACAGCCTCACTTGAGTTCATGGGACCTCATCCGGAAAACTCTCCTTGTATTCAGCTACCATGTGATCTATTCGCCAATGTCTCATCAGAATAGACAGCTTATAGTGGATTTTAGCTATGATTTCTTCTACCGCCTCTCAACTCAACACGCCTTAAAAGCGCACTTTAGCAACTGCCGAAGCCGAATTTTGTGGCTAAAAACCTACTTCGTTTGCTGATGTTCCATCCCGAAACTTTGGTACATTTCATCCATCGCCACTTGAAAATGATCTTGATCCCTCTTCGATGGAGCTGACAGAATCATTTTCCCCACACACTCACACACACATACACAAGTATATTATTCTACATACTCGAAAAACTTGGCCACATGCATCAACTTTTACCTCACTCATATAACCCATCAGTTTTGCTCTATGCTTTTTCTCATCCTTTCCTCGCATCTAATCTCCTAACATATATAGAGACACAAAGCCACAGAGTTGTAAGGGAATGTGTATTTCAATGCACTTTCACTTTGAACTTTCGCCACCTTTTCGCTTACACTTTCTTACTTTGAGGAGAACAAGTCTTTTTGTTGGTTATACGTAAGTCTCATACACGTGCTCAAGCCTAAACTTATGGCTCTTTAGGAAGATTTGCACAAATCTTCCAAATGCGTTTCTCCCAAGCTTCTACTCTCATTTTCGCCATTTTTCAAAACCACGGAGCGCCAAGTGAAAGTAATTCATCCAACATCATAAATCATGGACGATGCTCCACACAAAATACCACATATATAATTACGCTTTCACCGCTTCTGACTGAGATAACTTCGTAGTACCCAAATGGATAGATTCTCCAAGAGAAGCGTGAAATGTTTCCAACAGTAGCGGAATAATGACATATCTGTATACATTAAACAACAGGTGATCTGGTTTTCACGAAAGAGAACACTGTAATGTTGTTCTTTTTAGAAACGGTGAAAATTTTTTTAAAACGTTAAATTTAAACGGGCAAGTCTACAAGCTATGACAAAACCAATTTCGCTTGGTCTTTTCAAGGTGAAAAATATTCTTATAGTCATGTATGTACGTTGACGGACAAGAGTTTATTCTTGCTGGTTAACCTTAATTCATCCCGACTATCATCAGTTTTAACGTTACGATTCGGTTAACGCAGACATTGCGTGTTCAGCCTGCATTAATTCTACCCGACTTCTCAATAATGCGGGAAAATCCATTAAACTTGTTATTTTTGCAGAAACAAGCTTTATTTCACCAAAACTTGCTTCTTTCTTATACTTTTCATACTGCTCATGATCTCTTTAACTCAAGCTTTTCATGCAGGTTTATTTTGCAAATAAATCCACTACTCAAGAAGTTTCTGACGCCCTTACAGCCCTTGAAGCTTCTTACCAAAGTATAAAAACCTTCCCGAAAAAAACTGAAGCACAGCTTATTATCATAGCTTACAAATTCAAAAAACGGCACTTGTTTCCCATCTTGGTGATTGTAGTTCATTATCAACAGGAAATAGAGCTACACTTAACAAAAATACGGTTGTCAAGGTCGTTGATATTTGCAATTGGTGACAATTTCCAGAAAAGTGGCTTTCAAAATCAACAGTTTGCTGTGGTTCTCCTTCATCTGCTGCTCTGGTATCAACTTCGAAATCGTGCCACCTCAGCTACCACGTACACATCAGTGGCAGTCCCAGTAGCCCTAAAGTTGTCGCCTCGTATATAAATCACTAGGTAAGATAGCATCGCCTCCGTCTACACTCATAATTACGATAAACGACCATGTCATTCTCCACTTGTTAGATTGTTTCCGCCACTATAACTTTGCCACTGACTGGGCGGGCCTCCAAAATGGGGTGCAACTACTTGCTCAACTTGGAAGCTGACTGACTGAATGCGTGTACTGCAAATTTTGAATACTTTCATCGAAACCACTCCTTCTAACAGCCGGGCAAGCAGTTTCAGGTCCTGCCCATTCGGCTGGTATTTGCCCTCGGAACACCTGAATTGAATTTATTTAATGTGGTTGTTGCTTGGTTAGACACGTCATAATTTTGAGTAATGTGAATAAATAACCGTGAAGCCATAATTTGTTTAACCAATTAACAAAATGGGTCTGCAATTAATCTGCCGAAATTTTGTGTGACCAACTTCCATGCAAATTTTATGCATTGCATGGTACAGGCTCTGCTCTGCCTCACACATGTGCCAAGCCTCAAGGTTCTCAATTTGATAAAAAAACAGATACAAAACTGTGTCCAAGAATATGGCGTTTGTAACGGTTCAGCGTTGCTACACTGAAAAAGCGCCATAGCACAAATTCTATAATATCCCCTGCTCGAGGGCCTTGTTTCACAAGTTTAATGAGGGAAAACAAACTCAATGTTGCATGTCTGCTACTTGAGTATCTAAAACTTATTCTGGAGCTCTCGTAGACTCCGAGTCGAGTTTTGTTGGCTATCTTGTTGTACACTTACGGCAAAGTAAACCTTATTTTCCTGCCTCGACGTTTCTATCCGTTTAGCTCAATTAGGAACACATTACAGCGATGGGCCTTATTAAGCAAGGAGCTCAACCCTTCTGTCAGAAGAAGGAGCAAAAGCAACTCTATGTCATTAATTTTGCTCATAATGTTATGTAATACATTAAAATGACGATGACACAAACCGACACGGC
This sequence comes from Sphaeridia pumilis, assembly GCA_034698345.1. NCBI lineage: Eukaryota > Metazoa > Arthropoda > Collembola > Symphypleona > Sminthurididae > Sphaeridia > Sphaeridia pumilis. The sequence goes on from JAQGBJ010003302.1 coordinate 11,208, forward strand.
AGGTCGGCCTTCGTTATAACTGTCTTTCAGTCATATTTGACGTTCCCCCACGAAAACAAGCTCTCATTACATACTTAACCTCTGTTCATTAAATCTTGAACCTCCCCACAATATTCCTACGCATTAAGTCTTTGGGCAATTTATCCCAATTTTTTAATGTTAACCCGCTTACCTGTAATCAACTGTACGAGTAATTCACTTTCCTCACCAAACTTGTTCACAATTTATCTTTCAAATTTTCACAATTGGCAACCCCATGAATTTTAGACACATCAGCTTTTTACGTCTGTCAAATACTTGAACTGTTGGTCATTCTCTCTCTGGTGTCTGTCGTCGTTTTGGTCAAGTGGTTGATCCACTTTTCTCGCGTCGTCTAGGCAATTGATGATATGTGACGTTTACGTTGAGTGGTTTAGAAGAGAGAAGCAAAACTTAATTGGTATATACACAGACACGTCCTCCAAAAGCAACCGAATTTCAGACAAATATCCTACACATTCACACACGCCCGAGTCCACGAAGCGACTAGGAAAAGTGTCAAGAGTAGCCAAAGGTTTTGTGAGTGTCTAAATCGTTGCCGCCACCGAGACCAGAACCAGCAGGGAAAGGACGACGCTTCTTTTTAGCTTTACTTTAGGTGGGGAAAGTTTTGGTTGTGCTACCACAATTTTCCCTCAAGAACAAGTACACAATGTTGGAGTAGAAGCAAGAAGAGCCGTCGGTACCAGTGCAAAAGTGTTGCATATAGATACAAAATAGCAGGGAAATTGTAGACGACTCATTGCTAGGACGGCTAGGAGCAGTAGCGTCAGTTCACGTGTTGTAGAATCAGAGTTTCTTCTTCGTGCAGCAAGAAGCTTCTAAAAGGAAGCTACTTTGCTCCTCTTCCGCTATGTAATGACTGGGGCTCCTGTTGTTGGCCGCCTTGCCGGCATGTAAACTTTTCTCGAGTAAAAGTTGTAGAGTCGTAGTAAGGAGTAGTAGCGGCTCCAGCGTCGCCGTCGTGTGGTCTTCCAGCGGCCTTGCTTTGCCAGGTGGGTAACAGCGGCAACAACAAAGAAAGCACTGGTAATATCGGATTTCATTATCCAGCCTGGATCCAGGTGGTAGGTGAATGTAAGTATCCTTCACCTTGGACTAGAGACAAGGAGAATTTTCACAGCTTCTTCTACCCCACCGTTACAAAAGAGCTTGCACCTTTTTGAAAGACCAGCGGCAGACTCGAATACTATAATAGCAGAGATCTAATCAGCGTATATGGGTTCAAAGGGAATATTTTTATTTTTAATGGGGGTTAATTTTCAAGGTGATAATTACAGTTCATCTAGGTGAAAACAGATTTTCAGAAGGCTTTAGATTTTGACATTTATATTTTACAGACAAAATATGAATATAATATGACCTTGCAAATATTTGTCAAATATTCAGGGTTTTAGTTTTAGTTTTAGCTATAGCTTTCTTCAAGAACTCTTCTGGGGCTAAATTTCTTAACCACTGACCTTGTAAATTTTTCGCATGCGAAATTTCTTTTTGCAAAACTTTTTCTGCTTTTGACATGGCAATCAAAAAAGTTTCACGACTTTGTCAACAACTTGGATCTGGGAATCAGAAATGGTATATGCACTACAATTCTTGAAGAGCTAAATCCCGTATTCATCAACATGATTCTATACAAAACTTGCAGCCTTGTAAATTTTTAGATTAACGCTACTCTTGGTATATATATATATTCTACTCTATATATATAATATATATACAGTGAAAGCTCGAATTAGTGGTTTTCCAAGGGGATTCAAAAATAAACCACTATTTCGAGGTTACCACCATTCCGAATAACAGTATTAACACCGCTAATCAGAATGCTAAGTTGCTAGCTTGTAGAAAAGCTTTTTGGAGCAATGTTTACTTCTCTCC
>JAQGBJ010003303.1:0-13119 GCA_034698345.1 Sphaeridia pumilis
TCCATGGCGCATTATTCTCCAGTTATGGAGCCTTAAATCCAAGGAATTTTCGTTTTGGCTTTTCTACAACAAGACGTCGTTTTGGATGACGGTTTTTGTTGGTAGTGAGGGAGAAGAGACAAAACAGTCCAGATTGTTTTGTATGCAACAGAAAAGCGGGTTGTGATTGTGAAAACACTATGAATTTACGCGGGTAACCAAAACGGCATGTTTTGCTGCATTCAATAACCCAAACCCTCATGCCAGCCTATATTGGCAGGTGAGAGCTTTAGTTGACAGTGAAAGTAAACATAGAAAGGCTTGTAATTACGTTAAATTGTCATCGGGCATAGCGGCTTGGGTTGTTGTTGTTTGAACTGATGGACCTTGGGCGGAAGTAGTAGAGGATGTGGGACGTGATTTTGTCTTCATCAGTTGTTCCATGCTTTGTTTGGACAATGAATAAACTGCTGGCGGAGCAACGGCGGCGCCATCTTGTCCAATTTCCCGCTTCCCTACAATTTCACGTAGGCCGACAATGGAAGTATGGCTTTCTTCAAGGTATGCGAAGGTTCCTGTTCGGAATCAAAGTGATAATCAAGTTGGGCATGTTGAATGTTTTCATTAGTATGGGAAAGTCATGGAAGAAAGTGGTTGAGTCATACAGATTGTGCTAATGGAAGTAATAACATAATTTTTGAAGGTGATGTTTTCGTAACAAACTACAGATATTTTTTTTCTTACCGCCATTAAAAGTAAAGGCTTCGCCAACGAGTCGGATTGCTGCGGTCGCACCAGAAGTGAAAATTACCGCGTAGTCCTCCCAAGTAGCGTTAAAATGTTGTAGAATTCTGAAAATATCTTGTATATAAATTTCAGTTGCATTTAAAATAATTTATAAAAAAATATAGCTTATCATTTCAGCACCAAGTAACATGTAAACAGAAAGCGACGTTGCGATAATTTCGTCTTTTGTTCCCGCTAACGCAAGGTGCGTAAACTAAGGAAAGTTTCTTTGGAAAATGATAAAAGAACCGGAACACATCCACCAAATGAAGAGAGACAAATGGGAAAGAAGACGTATTGTTTCGCAATCATGGATCATGGAAATTCCCTCTTTGTATCATCTCGGATAGACAGGAAGTAAACAAATTGCTACGCTATTCTTGAGCCTTTCTTGAGTATAATACTGCAAATCAACACGTGCAAGGAGCCGACTATATTAATGTCCGCCATATATCTATAACACTTGGATGTATTCTGGAGACTGAAACATTATGTGGCTGATGCACTAGAAACAAAGAATGTCTTGACCCTCCTGTCACAAGGTAATAAATCTTTGTGGAAGCTTCAGAAAGAGAGAAAGACAAAATCAACCTTGTTTTTCTTCTTCTCTCTCTCCAAATTCACTCAACATTGTTTATAGCCTCGTCTTTTACAGGTATTTGGTGATTTCAAGGGGTGAAAGTTTTCACCTTGATATCATTCTCTGCAATGGGGCATTTCAAGCTCCAAAAGAGGAGAAAAACATTGTCTGCTGCTCAAAAAGTTTAAAATAAACCGCGTCCAAAACTTTTATGAAGAGAGAGAGAGTCTGATTGAAAAATTTCCAAAGCAATCTTTATGACTAGATTCCATCTGTAAACTATGTGTATCCAAGGTAATGAAAAACAACGTGCGCTGTAGGCAATTTAAGATAATTGCCTACCAAGTAGTGGTGTGTAGGAAGCTATACCGAGTCTCTATATACAACATGTAAAGTCCATCAAAAATGTAGTAGGTGAATTATGGCATCCGGGAAATTCTCTTTTCGCTTTCAGTCAGCTAATACAGAATCAGGTTAAGTCCGTAGTGAATTCAAATTGAGCTTTTTTTGTGTGCATGCTCTTGCTGAGAGGCTGATGAATGATTTAGGTTGCATTATAGAAGAACGAGCGGCTACAAAATCCTTGTACTTGTTGTGCCTCCTTGAATTTTGGCAAAGGTTGTAAATTTGCAATGTTTTTTGCTGATGTTGTAGGGTTGACAATTTCAAAAAGAAAAACAGTGCTAGCTTCTGTAAGACCATGTGACAGAAGGTCTTTGTTTCGGCAACTAAATTATGCAGGTTTCTCGTTCTTTGATTAAATTTATAGCTGTTTCGTGTACATCTGTGAAAGGTTGAATGGTTAAGGTGCGTTAAAAATACCGTAATTTATAGCACTTGGAAGTCTTGGGATACTGTGCTAAATTACAATTACCGTCTTTGTTCTTAGCTTCTTTTGGAGACATGTAGCAAAACAACAAGTTTAATTCCAAGAATCAAAACTTGAGGTTCAGCACGTTCCACTGCTATATAATCCTCTTCAAGAGCTGAAATTGTCGCCAATAGCTGTAACATTGTGCTATAATTTCCTGTAGTAGCAGACAAAACCGTGTAACCGGGCCGCGAAAACACGTTGGCGGACACTAATGCCGGGTGCGGAGTGATTGATATAACGACAATGCCATTAAACACGTAAGATAATGGCTGGGATGATAATAAAAGTCGGGACTCACTTATTAAGCTAATCGATATGGAATTAGGCGGGAGGATGGACCAAGAGCATTTGCTGAATCCATGTCTTTAAAATTTGTGGTGGTGGGATCTATAAGATTTTATGCAAGATGGTCGAGCAATTCAGTAGACTTGAATTCACTTGAAGGTAAGAATTTCTGGGAGTGCATAGGCACAAGAAGTCGTCTCACTTGTTCCATCCATCTGTGTACCAGACCAGATTGAAACGGCGTGGAAGCTTTGGATGCCTTCATCTACTTCTTATAAGAAATCCGCCTCATTCGGCACGATGCCCAGGAATTTGTCAAGAAAGTAAGAGACGAGACCAACTTTATATCAAGAAGAACATAGGAGTGTCTGCTCTCATGTGCAAACACAATAAAATCAAATGACTTCACCGACATTCTAATGAACGACAATGGGAAGGAAATGATGGTCGTCTTGGATCAACTTCTTCAGCTTGGATAAGTATATTTAGCAACGTGTTTTTCTTCAGGTGGGTGTCAGCTTGACAAGTTTGCAAGCTGGGAAAATTAGAACCAAGCTTTTTGGTAACGCTTTCGAAGACGCCTGACGCTTGATCAAACAAAGTTGCGAAACCGACTACTTCTACTATTACCACACGGCTTTCTCGGTTTTTCTTATCTCTTTGGAGAAACAGCTGGGAAACAAGTCTTTCAGTTGCTCCCTACTGATGAGTATGTTTGATCGGTAACGACTACAAAATCTCGGGGAAGAATCGGGAGGCGGTTTAATGATGTAAATTACCGTAAGAACAAAAGCGAGAACGTCGACGGCGGTAATCAGAATCAGATGCTGGATTTGGATTTGGGCAAGCCGACAATGGAAATGAAAAAAGCTCTAACAAGTTGACTGACTGACAGCAAAAACTGGAAGCTTTTTGAACATGGCAAAGTCTGCTCAAGCCAAATCCAAAAATTCTTAACAAGCATTGTTTCTATGATACAAGCTGCAGAAAGTAGAAATTCAAAAACTCACCTGAGCCGAACGTAATCAACAGCATCGGATGTTATGGTGCTCGAAGGGTTCCTTGAATGTGGGTTGGAAAACAAGTGGTTCTGAAGCTGCTGTTGGATTGAGTCCATTTGGTTTTTAGAATATAACGTAGCTCCAGCGTGGTCCAAATAACAGGCGCCTGTTTTAAAATTTCAAAATTACATTCCGGTTCAACTCATCATGTTTCCATGGGTAAACTAACTAAATTTTAAAGCCCTCGTATAACGACATTAATAATTATTAAAGTCATACATCTTTGTAATTGCAAAAAGCATGCGTCGCTCTCCATGTTATTCAGCTTGACATAATTTTGTGATATTTTCTGAATGCATCCTCATATTTGTACTCTATGAGATAATACCGGCAGGTTTTTTGATTGACTTTTTGAATATCACCGGGACGTCATCCTAATATTTACTCATCAATCTGACTGAGAAAGCATCAAGATTACTACCAACTGAACCGTTATACAGTCATCCATCTCTCTAGTTCTTCTGAAACCTTGTTTAATTTTATTTTACTGTGTACCAGCATCCATTTCTTCATTTCTTGCAGTCTAAATAAATACGCGACGAAGCTTTTCATTTCTGTAAGCCCATAGCCCGTATTGCCATTTTCATTTCGTTTCAGCTTATTTTCACCTTGGTCTCCTTCCAGAACCTCACTCTCAATAAAGCTTATCCTCATTCAAGCCTCGTAGCCAGCCGTGTATTAGCGACAGAAACACGTCACTTCAAATAGCTTACTCATATTTGCCCTCCGAGCCTCCTCTTATAAAACTAATACACAAAACTGACTAACTGACTGACTTTGAGTAAAGGATAATATTTCCAAGAGGATTTCAAATCCTTCCAATGTTCATCTTGGGCCTTGTACAAAGTTGGCAAAATCCCCCTCACTCAGTTTACCCACCAGGCAAGACAAATATTCAAGTCTTTCAATCTTGTTCTTCTTGTTCATCATCATCGTCATCTTTGCCAGATGGAGAAGAAGAAGGAGAAACTTGCCAAGAAGAAGATGATAAAGAAAGCTAACGGCGAACGACTAGGGAAAGTTTCTCCATTACCATCAATTAACACCCCCAGGAAAAACAGTGTGTCTAGCAATAGCCTGGCTCACATGTAAAGCCAGGCGTTTTTGCCTTACACAAACGGAGATAGATCGAGCAGAGACCGTGGGGAGAAAGCAATAATCATGAGAAAAGTAAGTAGTAGTAGTAGAAGGAGGCAAAGATGAGAAGAGAAACTAAGAGGAGGATTAGAAGCAACTAGCGAGCTTCTAACGACTCACTAGTTACTACTTCTAGTCATATAGCATCTAGAATCTATATCCCTGATTTTCTCAGGCTATTCAAGCAGCAAGAATAAGTACGGAGAAGAGGAGAAGGAAGTGCACGCGGTGGGGCACTAAAGGTAAATGGTATCAGAAGAAGGTTTAGCAAAAGTAGCAGCAGGCGGCAAATGTGGTAAAAAGGCTCCAAGTTCCCTTCAAGAACCAAAAAGAGAGAGAGAGAGAAGGAAATTACGCAATCTTACCTTTCAACCGCGGCCGGAAGTCTTGCTCCAGTTGGGCAATCTGAGCATCTGTCAGGATTTCATGGTAGTCCAATTGGTGGACGGTGACGTCAGCAGCCTTGGGATCCATCTTAAGTTCCTGGGCTCTCAATATGAATCTTCAAAGTTAAACTTTTAGCCAAAGTTTTTAGTGACCTGCGAAATAGTCAGCAGCTCGTTTAGCCAAAATATATAAAATAGAACGGTCAACAAGATTCGAAAAGTGTTAGGATGATAACACAAGACACCACTTGAAATACCGTTTACAAAGCCCGCTACAAACCACAAGATTTCAAACAGTACAAGAGTTAAGACACTAGTTTACTCTTGGAGGATTTGCATGTCAATTTCAGTTGTTGAAGGATTTAGGCGGGATTAGTGTTTTGGATGCTGGGGTGAGCTGGGAGACCCGTCGAGCACTTGTTGAGGTTTATAGAAGACGCTAGAAGCGCTGTTAGAAACAAGTGTAGCTAAATACCACTTGTGGGAACGAGATCATAGATCACTTTGGCTGCAAGTAAAAACTTGAAAGTTGTGTCCGGGTGGAGTTGATAGCAGTTGGAAGTTAAGCGAGGATGAATGTGAGAAAATTTGAAAATTTGTATAGGATGGTTTTGGTTACGGGAAACAACAACGGTATGAATACTGAATACTGATTGCTAATGATGACTCGATGATTAGCAGAGATCAAAGGGAACGTGAATCAGGATTGAGGGACTATTTGGGACACCGTAATAGAGATTGACACTTGGTTCCATAGTTCTCTAGCACTTCTTTATAGTCATGTAGCTTCAGCTTGAGGCCTTTCCTTGTAACCGTTGCTGGAGGAGCTTAAATTGGGGCTTAATCCAACATGTACTTTGATGGTACAAAAAGGTAGAGCAAGTCTCCTTTGAGTAGAAATCTACCTACCAGGAAATTGAATTCTAGTTTCCTTATTGGATGTTGCTCAAGCTGCATGTATATACGGAAGGAAGGAAGAATCAATGTTGACGCTCCGGTACATATAACCAAAACTGCAAAACGTCAGAGTGTTTACAGAATAGATAAGTCCGGATACACTGCCGTTTCGTTATGGCGTTAATGGATCAAAATCTAGGCTAACAAGGAACTGGCTATATCTTGTTCATATGAAACCCACAAGGCTTCTGAAGCCAGTGAAATTGCTTCTGAAGAATCCCATAATGTTTTGTATGGCTTTTTGCACCTCAAATATTTAGCTCTACTGCTACTGATGAACGGAGAGCACGGCCTCTGATACACATTTAAATGTATGCCAAAAACGTTCATTTTTGCAACAGTTCATTGCGGTTTGCACATGAAATACGCGGAAACCACCTTGAAGCTACTAATATTAAAATGTACATTTTTGCTGGAGGAAATAACACGGAATCGGTTCATGAGGAAGGTTTCAAACAATATATATATAGCGTGACCCGTCCCAGTAGATATTAAAACAACTTTTGGTCATTTCACCAAATTGTCCTTATTACCTGTTGTCTACGTGCTATGCATACGGAGGATCAATCACGATACCACTGAAAGTTGGCAAAAACAAAAACTTTTTCCCTTTTCTGTAATGTCCACACTGCTGCATCAAGGCACGACAGACCACATGCATATACACAATGTTCAACACTGTCAATGCTGGGTTCTATTATTATATTCGCGTCGTCCTATTGTTTTTAACGGAGAACATGCCACGGCACGGCCTCTTGATTAAATTCTGTCCAGTAGACGTATCCGGAATTATTATGGACGTTCTACTATACCACAACCTTTCATGTGGAAAATCCCCGACCGCCTCAGTAATATTATTGTTCCAACGAAACACGAGGTCGCGTCTATCCCCACATACACATTTGCGAAATTTCAACAAGTTGACAGATTGAAAGGCATGACAATAACTAAGGGACAGAGAGCACTCGAAAACTTTTGTCATTTGACAAAAGTTGCGTTATTAAAACAAAATGGTCTCGCAGGATCACGACAAAATGATGGACACGCACAAATCAAATCCCACACACATACAAGCACACAAGACACAATTCCAAACAACAAGCTGCACAAATGACCGACCGACTGCTGAAACTTGTGTGGCAGAACCACAAAACAAGAAACTGAATCTCAACTAACTCAACATACTGGAACAAGAACAGCTGACGATGAATATGTAATCTTATCGACGAGACAGTACATGAATTTCAATGGACAAGATTCAACGTTATATACCTTCAACACCATCAGCGACGACTGACGACACTTGCTCGGTTTCTTGTTACGTAATGATCGACTGATATGACAGAATTACAGTGATGAGATTAAGCCGGCACAGATTTATCAACAAAACTTTACTCGGCATGCATGCCAAGTCTGACTGATTAGATTGTTGAGTTTGTTGCTGATTTTAACTTGATGTGTATTTGAAATGGACTTCGAATCAAAGCAACCAAATGCAGTTTGTCCATGGCCTTCAAAAGGAGAATTGTCCAAGATCAACACTATGGAGCTTCATCATCTCTCGTTTCTTTAGCATTAGTGCGAATTGCCATGAGACACTCGTATTGCAAAAATTCGCAAATTGACATCATGTATGTGGCATACTGTGCAGTAGTCTCTCATCTCGACAGCCACTTCAACAAACCAATCGTTCGCTTGAAGGTTGCATTTTTTGTGGAAAGTTAATGCACTTGAACAATTTATGACGTCATTCGTTTGAGCATATCCTATGGTTTTTGACGACTGAATTATCCAGCAAAATTTGCCCTTGTAAATCTTCACGTATTTTGGCAGCGCAAAAACTAAAACTCTTCGATGAGTTTTGCAAGGTGGCGAAATTGGCTTCTAGTGGAAAAATCTTTTAGCGAGTTTAGCCTTCGTTATTTCTTTAGTTTGATTTAAACTGAGGCTGAATACATACAGTAAAAGCTTCGAGAACAAGAAGAATACACACACACTTTTCATGTCCCCTACCACCTACGCTTCCAGGCATAATTTAAAATACAACCTACCGAATATAAAATTACATGCAATTTTCCCACGCTTCCAGCCTTGCTGCTGCTCCTTCTTCGAATCTCCTGCCGAAACATAATTTATTCGCAATTCTGAAAGCGCCGTCTACAGCAGGTTGTTATGCAAGTAAGCTACTTTGAAGCCCATTTCCCTTAAGGACTTTAAGTGAAGCAGGTACATGCACACACGTGTTCTTTTCCTTACTTGCCTCACGTCTACCTTTCGGCACCTTCATTATACGGTTCTTTGTTTATTTTGCCCTGTAAAATACATTCATGTGTTCAAACTAGAGATCATTATGCCGAAGCCGAGGAAACGAGTTTAGTTGAACAGTTTTCTTCCTTTATAAAAATCACAATCTTTCATCGTGTTCATCACCGTTGCCAAAATCGTTGTTATTTTAACCATTGTTTTCTCTTCTTCGAGCCTCGTTTGAACACCGCAAAGCTTTCGCCATCAGCAATTTACAAAACAAGGAGAACCAGCAGAGGTTTTGTATAATTACTGTGAGATGTAAAAAGTTATACCGACATTTGTCCATTCCACTCCATTAAATTTAAACTGCTGGAAGCTTGCCTCCGGGATAATTCTAGTCAAGTTTCCTGTTCCGGCAAAATATTTTGAATTTTCATGGCACAACAACCACAACTATTCTGTACATATTTTTGTTTAGTTGTCATTTTGCTACGAATTGTGATGAAACCTGTCCAAGTAAATCCACAGGTAAAATTATAATAACAGACCAGGGGTTGTCTAAAAATGATGATTTGATGTGTGTATATTGCGATAGAACTAACTTACAAACAAACGTGTTGGTTTCCATTCACTCATGTATTTTCATTACATGGTTAAATGGACTGAGAATGTCGTTTTTGGCGATTTCCAGGGCTGAGGTGGGCGGGTTTTCTGTATGCATGTGTTATAATGGAGCGACACCTACTGAAAGGTATGAATTTGAAACGAAATATACATCTATTTAATGAAACGTTGTAAAAAGGTGCATGAATTATAGCGAAATGTGGGACATGGTTTGTTTTGGTGGAACGTAGGGACATTGGTAGGTAGATGTCTCAAGAGATACAAGTTTTGCCATAGTCAGAAACCAACTACAAAACTGCACAAAGAGCTCTGTCTGAGGAGGAAAGTCTACAAATGGTGACAAAATCTAGTGAAATCTAGCGGCAGCGGCGAGGACGTTATCTGAGGTGGGAGTCATGCTGAGAGAGGTTGTGGAAGTGCTGCTGGTTCCATAATTTGTATGCGTATAGATAATGAATGTAAATCGGTCTTTTATATCCTCCTTCTTGCCCTCGCCTTCTTCTAATGACAATTAGAGCATGAATTTGGAATCCTATTTAGGAGATGAAAGTATATAGGCAAGATCACAGAACCTGTTCAACTTGTGCCTAGCTGACTGTTTTAGTAACGCTGGAATGGATGTGAACAATAGCACGTGGCGTCACCAACGTACACTTTGCTAATGTACTACTGCAAAAGCTTCTCCACGGATGGCAAGTGGTTCTATTAATTCCGTCTACCTTGAACATTCCGGAGATTTGGAGCCGTATTAAAACGCTTGATTTAGAGCTGAACAAGACGGAGATCAATGAATAGGAACCGTTAAGGGATTCTAGAGCCAAGGGAGACTGTGACTTCAGGTCGTGGGAGTAAACCTAAAAAAATGTGTGTGTATGAAACAGCTGTATTTGTAAGAAGCAATTTGGATCCAATTTGGTAGGCAAAGGTACAAAAACTTGTACAGCTTCCCATAGCTAATATCAAAAACACTAAGCAAGCCTTCACCTTATTTACGACATGACAACTCATTAAGGCGGGGTTTGCGAATGGCAGATTGTCATAGAATGCCGACGGGGATTTGCTTCTAAGCCCCACAAATAATTCAATTAGCTCTACTCTCCCAGCATACATCATTTTCTTCATAGTGAGTGAAAGCTTGTATTTTACCGACCTGCTACATAACCAAGCGTCTATTTCCAGATGAGTTCTCCAGCTCCCTGAGTCCACCTATGTACTTGAAGAAGTAGCTGACGCAAACGAACCTTTAAAAGCCTTTAGTCTCATACAGATCTTTGAGGAGAAATTCCGCTGTAGCCGGCCGTAGCCAATACTTATAAAGTGATAAATTTAAAGTGGACTTGGAAGCCATCAGGATTGAGACCATTAACGTGATACGCAGATAAATACATGTTTGTGACACTTGAGGTAATTCATCCATGTTTAGGTGAAACAAATAACAGTAGCAGCATCAAGTTTAAAGATTAATTATTCTCGGAGGAAATCAGTTGTAATTTACGCAACGAGATTGTTTCCGGTCCCGGCCAAACCTTGTATGTTCGTGGATGTACATTACTGAATTGAAGTTCCTCTAAACTAAAAGCTGGTAACGTATGGAAGGGGCAAAAGTGCCAGCGGTGCAGAAACATTTAGCAGCGTCAGAAAAGAGTCCAAATCCGAGGCAAAAGCGTAGCAAGTCAACTGTTACTAATTGTTTGTATTTTGTAATAATAAATTTGCATGGTTTGGGAAACATGGCAATTCTGATGGACTAATAGTAGTAGTTATATGGCTATAGAAAATAGAAAATACAACAAGAACGACAAACGAGCAGGGTGATTCGTCTTCCGTTACAACAACAGACGAGCCAGGTAATTAATATTGCTCCAAGCGCCATCATATACATTTTGTGTGTTTCAAAATGCCGAGTTCAGCAAAAAGGGCCTCCGCCAACGGCAATGAAACGAGGTCGCACCGCCTTCACCCGACTTCGATTAAGTCGTATGTTTCTAAAAACGATTTTGATGTTGTGTATCCGGTCATGTAAATCCACGTACTTATGCGGAAGAGAATCGATATTTTATCCGCCGTCGGTTCCCGTTTACAGCATATAGCGGCGTTTCTATATCGTTTGTCGCTCTAGAACCAGACGTTCCAGACGGAAATGGGTAAAAACGAAATGCAGAATTACTCATCGTGTTGGTTTTAGAATGGTGTTCATATATATGGAATACATGGAGACTATAGAATAATCATATTTGGCAAAATGTGCATACATATTCCCAATTCCCAAGTGGTTCAGTTTTGTTGCTCAATCAATATGTTTCTATAATACTCGGACTGCTTCTGATAAATCGATCAATTAAAATAGCGTGATTAAGTACATATGTACAAACTGGCTGGTGTTTAGGTCGAGAGTTTGTATGCATTTGAGACATTTCCGAAGGCCTCTGTTTGTATAATCGCTTGTTATACTTGTGTTTGCCAAAAGCGCCATGAAATTTTGAGTTGTTGACAGTATTTCATACACATATCAGCTCTTAGCCTCAATTGTTATTAAACTTTTGCAATTCTTATACACTTTGATATCGGAACTCCAAAGGTCGGCAAGCTGAACTGCAATTTTTCATGCGCTGCCACGTTAGAGACTGTAAATTTCAAGTGTTCAATTCACTAAATTACCATGAACCTGAATGCAGAATCAGGTTCGTAGATATTTAAGATGCTGAGACAGGGACACGGAGAGAGAGGGAGAGAGAGGTGTTTATTGGGAGACGGCCAAACCCCGACTGCCACAGTACCCCCGCGGCCTTCAAAACGACGACCACGGCGTTTAACTATTAACAATAGAGAGACTAACATCAATAAACACATGACAACTGAATCGAATTACAACCGAATTAAAATAATTATTCTTGTGCTTAAAACTAAACTGGGAACCGAATCGGGGACGTATCGGGGGGAGGGGAGTACAAAATTAAACATACAGAAACAAAACTAAATCACATCTCGAACTCTACACCTGAACTTTACAATACAATCTCACTAGAACCGGGGTAACTTAACCTAATTAAACTATGCTTAGGCGGCCGTCCAGTCTACTGCTGTTACGTAGCCACGTCCTCCTAACCTAAGATTTGAGGCGGACAGTCCAGTCTACTGCTGTTACGTAGCCACTTCCTCCTAACCTAAGAAGATATGAGGCGGGTGTATCCCTTATTTCGGAGAAGTCACCACTTTCGAGCCTTCTTCTTTGTTATCCTACGAAGAGAGTATCCATTCTTGGTGGGGTATCTTGCTTGATTCCGGCGATGGAGCACGAGTTAGATCCTGTTGAGTTAGAGCTGCGTGATCCGGTACGGTGAAACTTTCATGGGAGACTTGGGTAGTTGCTGAGGGAACGGTGGATACGCGCATGAGGCAGGGGCTACTGATGGTGGACGATAGATTGGTGGGGTTCGAAGATCGGAGTCTGGTCGGGCGGAGGAAGGGGTCTGGAAAGAGTTCAAAACATATCTGAGAAGAGTTGAACATTTTCGGATACTACAGTATGTTAAGGGGCTACTTAGCTCTGATGGACTTCAGGATATTCGGCCGATCTGCTCTTCATGGGTAGTAACCGGGGATGGGGCAGGTGGGAGTTTGGATGATTGCTTGATTTCGGGTACAAGGGCTGTTGGAGATGGGCAGGTCGTCTGTTGATGACGGTGGAATGGGGGAAGGGTTATTTGAAGTACTTTTAGTTGAAGTTAATGTTGGGCGTGGGACTTAATGTAGCGGGGACCAGGATGGGGAACGTAGCGATTGATGTCGGTGGCGGCTGAAGGGTAACTTCAAACAAGACTTGAGTTGACGGGCTGAGCAGGTGGAATCATCGGAAAGAACTGGAATGGGTCGGGGGATTCGGGCTGAGGTCAAATGGCACAATCGGGATGCTCACTGTTGACGAAAAGGACGGGGGCTGCTGGTGGTCTGCTAAGATTTGATGGGACCAAAGAACTGGTGGGACGGGGTGGAGGAGATCTGGAATTGTCGGGTTTCTCGTCAAAGGTTGGAACCGGAACAACTGGGATCGGGGGGACTCAGGCTGCGCTGCATGGAAAGGTCGGACTTCAGATGATGACTTCCACTTGAATTTGGAGATCCGGTCGAATGTTCGTGACGGGGATTCAGAGCGGGGGGGGGATCTTGAAGCGGGTACAAAAATTTTGAAAACTGGGAATCGGT
>JAQGBJ010003304.1:0-13114 GCA_034698345.1 Sphaeridia pumilis
TCGTTTGATTAACACGGAGAAGGAGGCGCTCGAGAATCCCATGTTAAAGGCCCGCATCTGCAGTGCATATTTTTTCCCATTTACTCAACATTGGAACCAATCGAAATTCAATGTTTCTCAATTTGAGATCACATTTAACTTTTATCACTTCCATTGTTGCGCACGCTCATTTCCGGTGGTAAAAGTGCTGACAATTTGTGTGAAAAGAAGAATGCAATTGCTTGACCGTGACAAAGAATGATTGGCTGCAGAAATTACAAAACGACGGATTCTTAACGGAAATTTAATGCCGGAAATTTATCAATTGTGTTGCTCACCTGTGGTGAACCAGCGAACAGAAAATATATATATAAAAAGGCAAACTTTTGACGTTAGACAAATCTGCCTAAAATCATGACTCGTTGTTTGCTGTAGATAAAAGCTCCAAATATTTTTATGACTCGCACATATCTCTCGCATGCGTAATCAAGTTCAATTAAGCCATAAACCAAATCCGACAGGTAGACGAGACTTGTCAATATAATCGCAATCAAAAATCTCAACAAGATAAAAATCAAAAGCTATCAGTTTAGCATTAGGACAGTACATAAATTATAAGTCAAACGAAAAGTTATATAAATTCAGCTGATATTCACAGCCCAAGAAAAGTTCAAGTTAATTCTGACATAAACTAGTAGAAAGTGGTTCAGATAATTCTCAACTAACAGCTGATACATAATTTTAAAGGCCGGTTGCCGTTTCAGTTGTAATTGTATTGAATATAATTATAAAGAAAGAGGTTCAAATGTACCCACATTTTATATAACTGCGTCAAGCAACACACGGCTTAAATTACGTATAAGGAAGCCTTGCAATTTAGCGCAACGAACAATATCTGTACTAACAGGATTATATAACTTTGTCGCGTGACACAGTTGCTAAAAAATGTCAAAAGATCCGCCCCCGTTTACGTTCCTCGTTTTGAACTTTGTTTGGCCAAATTCTTGTGATCTTTACGTGTTCGTCCGTCACACGTCCTGATAACAATTGAGAAAGTAAAAAATTATTAAACTTTTCTGCGAGTGTGTGTAGGCTAAAAGTGCGCGGCGCGTGCGTGGTCACAACAACACATAATAAATGTCCTCTCGATCGTAGGCCGTTTCATTGTTATTGTATTAAATTATATAACCATAAAGCGTTATCATTTCTATCTCTCAAATCCCACGTTTACACAGTCAAAACAAACCTTCCTACAACGGCTCGAGCGAAAGTTTTTTTTTGCAAAAGTGGTTTTGCAAAATAATATTTTACTTTTTCAACTTGCCAAAAATTTGTGAAATTTTATCCTGTAATTAATGCTATACTCTCGTCGTAACCTATATATTTATTACCTGGCACCACAAGAGACAGTGAAATTGATATCGGAAAAAGATACGCCAAAATGTGGGTTGAGTAAACAAGGACGAGATTTAGATTCGCATCCCTGCGAAATTAAATGCCAAACCTCTGCATAGTCTAGTCTGCAGATACTACACTTTGCAAAGGCGTTTAGAAAGACAATAGCTTAGGCTTATACTTGATCGAACAAAATGTCAACCTGCAAGCTATTTAGGTTATCGCGTAATAATATCCGCTCGTAGTAAAAGATAGCAAAAGTTGTTGCTGAATTTGGCGACAGCGAGCTTAAATACAGTCGTGTTCTGAAAGTGCAAGTGGTATCACCAACAAAGTGTAAAAGTCAGGTCAGTAACGCTCTAAATATCTGGCGCTAGAAGCGTCTAGAATTCTCTCTAGAAACTGGCGCATTGGTGTACACCTGGTGTATTTGTTAGCGTGTAAAACAAACTGAACTAGCGCTAGATCACAACCTAACTCGCAACATCTGCTAGCGGTTTTAGAAGAATTTATTCAGGTTAATGTTCGTCTAGTGTCAATTCCGACAAGGTCAAAAGAGACAAATGAAGTCAATTGAAAAAGTTTTTTGTGGGAATTGTGTTTAGTTGAAAAATGGTAAAGCAGGCAACATCACAGTTCCGATGAGATAATCGGAAAGTTTGTAAATTTTGTAGACCATTTGGTGAACCTGTCTAAATTGTGGCTTTTTGTGATTTCCAGATGCGAATGCATAAACCGCCGCCAGAGGGTCGGCCGAAATCAGTAGAATTTTCACAGAGAAAGTAAGTAAAAAATATTCATAAACTTGAAAAATTGGAGAGACACAAATTCGCAAATTTTCATTTGCTAATTCACAGAGCCTGGCTCCGAGCTTACCGCGACCTGGAACTTCAGCAAGCAGCAGAGTCCAAAACACCCTCAGCAACGCCCTCTACAGAAGCGGGAAAACGACGCCCAAAAGGTCGAAGCAAAAGCATCCTCCACTTGCATCGATTGGACAGCCAGCCTGCAGTAGACGATGCGGTTGAAACAATGAGTAACCATAGCGACGACAGCGGTTCCAGTCTCAAGGGTCCCACGTTTTTACAGCGGTTCTCAAAGACCTTCTCCATGAGGTTCGGCAATGGAAGCAATGCCAATATTGCAAACGCTAGTCAACATGGGAAGAAAAAAGTGCCCAAAAACAAGTACCCGATTGGAAGTTCGCCAGATTTGTACCACAGGAACGATGACGAGACCAACAAGTAAGTACACTTCGAAGTTCAGCATTCCAAAATCTCAAGGTTCTAAAGTTATTGGTTGTTCACAGGGAAACTGGCTGGAGATGGCGGCAAAGTTCAAACCCTCTAAGGAACGAAAAGTGTAAAAGTGGAGACTCAGGCATAGGTCTTCCGGCAGAAGACCTACTTCGAAAACGTCCTAGCCGGCGGGTCGTACGAAAAACCCTGTCCGAAGACCTTGGCGAGGTCATCTTACAAGCCAATAGGCAATCAACCTACTCTGTGATTGAAGAACCGGCAATTGGTCGCAAGTTGTCCTTTATCGAAATTCCTGACGGAGCTTGGGAAGACCTTCATAATGGAAGTTCAGACGGGAGTCGTGGGTTCCACTCGAATTCTTCTGGAGGTTCTCCAGACTTGTGCAAATCCCTCGAAGACCTCGAAGCTGACGAAGTCCCAACTCCAACACGTCCAACTACTGCCGGATCCTCAAGTCGCCTCGACGATGACGGTTTCGTCTCCGACGACGAAGCCCAACAAGTCACCCGACCGCCACCTTACGTTCGCCCTCGAAGACGTGCCAACAGCAGCGCAGAAGGTTTCGCCAACCGAAAGCCTTCAGCCCCTGCAGTTCACAGATGGTCAGCGGAAGTGGGCGGAGTCAACGGGAGGAGGCGCAAGTCAGCCGAAATTCTCGACCTTTTGGCCATGATGGATACGCCCGGCCACTGGAGCAACGACGGCGGAATTCGAGGTCGTGTTGTCGCCGATATTGTCAAAACAGAGTACAACTACGTGAAAACGCTCAACGACATTGTTCAAGGATTTCTGATTCCCTGTCGTAAAGAAAAAGCACTCTTTAGTTTGCAGAATATCGAGAATATTTTTGCAAACATCGAAGAAATATTCAGACTTCACGCCAGGTTTTTGGAAGCCCTTGTTTCGTGCGTAGACAAGGAAAATTTTGCTCAGTCGATGATTGGCCATATTTTTACGTTATGGGTAAGTTCAAAACTGGTTTTATAATTTACAACAAAATTAACCCTTTTTCTAATCATTGTTGCAACCTTTTTCCAGACTGACGAATTCGACCCCTACTGCGACTATTCATGCAGCAACAAGATCTCAACTTTGGCAATCAAAAACCTGATGGCCAAGAACGCCAAATATAACGACTTCTTCGAAGCCTGCCGAAGACTTCAGTACATGGACAAGCTCCCGCTGCATGGATTTTTACTGCGACCAATTCAGCGAATTTGCCAATATCAACTGCAGTTGCAAGAACTTCTTAAGAAGACAGAGGTAATTTTTGTGCATTCTGATGGAATTTTAATTTCAAATTCTTCATGATAAAAACTGACTTTTTCGTATTTTTACAGCCTAGTCATAAAGATTACGAATCAACCAAAGAAGCCTTGGATTCCATGCGAAAAGTTGCTGAGAAAGTCAATAACGCCCAGAAACAGTTTGACACCTTCGTCGATATGATGGACTTGCAGTTGTCCATGGACCTCTTCCAGGTACCTTGAAATAAAATATTTTTTCCAAATATTTGAGCACAAACTTCAACTATCACTTCCAAAATTTCAGGGCCCCAATTTGATGGACAAAAACGTTGCGATTCTTCATCGTGGCGACCTCGCCAAAGCGCATCAGGGCAAAAAACACAAAGATGTCCACGTCGTACTTCTGAATTCCGAGCTTGTTTTTTGCAAGCGGCTTCATCGCGTAAGTAGCCGCAGTTTCAAAAATTTTCTAAAATATTTTTTACATCAAATTATAAAATTCCAAATTCTGCTTCCAGGACATGACAAAACCACACAGCCTTTCGTTCCTTGGACGCATTGATCTCAGTCAAAAACTTATCCACGACATTGAAAGCGGTCGAGAAGGTAACAACTCAAAAACTTTTTTCGAAAAAAGCACATTATCATAAATTGATAAATTCTGATTTACAATTTTTCAGACTCATTCTTTGGTACGGTTCACAACTCATGGCGAATCTACAGTAAAGAAAAATCCTGTTGGGTCCTCTTCACCGCTTTAACCTCTACTGAAAAAACTCAATGGCTCCAAGCCATAGGTCAAGTAACCAACGATCGCTACTCAGGCACCTTCAGTGCTGCCACCTTGTCTCAGATGCGCGAACGAGTCCGAGAACTCCTGTCAGAACGTTGCAAAGCGGCAGCGCTCGGCACGTCTTCCTCAACATCTTCGTCATCCGGCAGCAACAATGCCACTTCAGACGCAGCGCTGTACAAACACAACACGCTGCCAAAGTCCAAGAAATCAAAGGCCAAGGCAACTTCAGAAAACACTTGCAGCCCTGAAACCAAGACAACTGATTCCGAAGCTATGTTGATTGAAGTCGGCAAGTTGAAAAGAAGTGGTTGTAATTTGGAAAGCAGCAGCAGCAAGTCACACAACAATGTTAATTTTAATAGTAATTCTAGTTCAGACAATATCGGCGTAGATGGCGGCAGTAATCGAGTTTGGAATACGCCCAATTATACTACGCCCGCAAGTTACCAGCAGTTAAGGTTTAATCCGGACAGAATTGTAGGCAGTGGCAACAGTAACAGGCTTTCTGTGTTCTATGTTTAATTTAAAAATTTGCCTATTTTATAGCATAGCAAAAAGTATTTATGATTATTTGTTGAACGCAAAACCATCGTTGTTTTAGGCTGAATAAAACGCTATTTCAAAGATTCTACGACCTTTTGAAGTAGGACAGCGGCATTAATGGACAGTCAGTTTTTAAGAAGTACCTAGCAGTCACAAACTGTGTTAATTTTGATTGGCCAAAACTTGTTTGGCAAAATACCAGTGCAGCCAAGAATCTTCATTGTCAATTGTCGCTACCTTCATAAAGACGCAAAACGTTATTGCGTAACTGCTATCCTTGAGTCCTTGACCACTGATTACTTATGCATCTACAAGTACTGTTAAATGAAGTACACAATGCAGAATCTTCTTCAGTTTGCTCTCAACGAAGTCTTTGTAAACTACTTCTTTTGTAGCTCTCTTTTTAGCGTTTGCTATAGCCAAAATGAAAATTTTCGTGGCAGTCCTTGCATTAATGTGCTGTGCCGGTGCTCTGGCGAGACCTCAACGCCAACCCTTGACGGCTACTCCGATTGAGAACGGCAAAGTTTACCGTTTGGAGAACCAAGCAGATGGCGCTGTAAGTTGGAATTTGAAAGGAATTATCTCTTGGAAAAACAAGTTCTGCGTCAGATTTAGTAAAAATAATAATATTTTTGCAGTATCTGAGTGCGAACGATAATGGACAAGTTGCTGGAGGCGAGTACGTCAGTAGACCAGGACAAAAATGGCTATTCAAGGAAACAGGTACCGATTACAAGCTTGGGATTTCGAAGTTAGGGATTGTGAGTGGGTTGGTTGAGATTTAAAAATATTCTGTCTTCCAGGTCCCGATACGTACTTGATAATTCCGACAGCCAACGAAAACAACCCAATTTCGCAGGTCAACTACCAGGTCATCCGAGTCAGTCATGGAAAGCGCTTGTTCAAAAATACTCAAACTGGGCTGTGCATTCAGAATTTTGGGTAAGTTTGGTGGACTACATAATTTTTCATCTAGACAATTCGATATCACTTGCTTGTTTCAATAATTGTCCATGATGAAGATGCGCTGTAGTTTTTGAAAATGTTGTCTCAAGGATATCTGCATCATAAACCAACTACATTTTTGTTTTCAGACGAGGTCGCCCAGTTCAGGAGCGCGAATGTGGACGTGACAACGCTAAGCAACGATGGAATGTCCAAACTGTTACGTACTAAAGGAGCTGGCTCTTGAATAGGAACACTGAAATTAACCGAACTTTAAATTTTTAACAATGGCATCTTTTCTTGGATATCTAAACTTCCGATTCCAGTTCAGAATGATTAAACTGATGAAGATGATTTTGCTTTTTATTTAGCCTGCTAAAAATTATTCTTAGTTTAGCGAAAAAAATGGGAAATGTTTGTCCTTAACCTCTTTACTTCTCAACCGCAGATCTGAAGTCATTTTCAGAAAACACTAGCCGTTCGAGCATCACCTTAAAATTCATCCAAGAGTTACAAATTTCAATCTCATTTAGTCACTTTAACAATATTTTGAGCTATTGCAGATTATTTATATATAACGTAAAAGTAAGTACGAACTTTCTTCGGCATGACTCGGCTCCTTGGCGGGAAAATACGAACACTTCTCTCGTATCCATTCGAAAAGAAAGCTCTTCCCCTGTAGAGCCAAGCACATGATTTTTGTACTTTCATCTTGTTTTACAATGTAAACAATACAATCCTAATCCTTGCGCATCGGACAACCAATTTTGGTACCTACTGCTGTCTTCCGAAGCCAAAATTGAATCAAAAAGTTGTATTTTTTATCCATGTAGTTTCGTTAAACATGCCCACGTGCATCGTTAGTTAGTGTTGTTAAAAAACACCTTTGCAGCCATGACTGGACTTCTAGAACAAGAACCAACTTTCAATACTTTTCATCAACCCAACAATCACGATCAAATCAACGACGAGACAACCAACTTGAACCAAATCGAAAACCTGGAGCAGCTCCCTTCATCGCCAACTCACTCGATCGAAATATTCCACGGAAACGAAGACGACTCAAGGTACTCGCCCGCCCATTCCAACGGTGCCAAAATACACACTTCAAGCAGTTCAGCGGCGTCAAGAAGTCAAAGCAGAATCACTTGGAAGTTTGTATCAGATTATTTGAATTCAAAATGGCTGACGCTAGAAGCTCGAGCTGGTTACGTCATAATCGTGCTATTGCCAATCTTGGTTTGGGCTGCAGCTTTTCTTATTTTTGGAGACGTTGCGTTGCCAGGGAGGCCACTTTTTGCGATTCTGTGGCTTGAGATCGCCGGGCTTCTTTTAGGTAAAACATTAGTATTTATCAAGATTTCTGTTCAAAATTTACAACTTTTTTTGGTGTTTCAGGAAGGGCATTTGAAGCCTGCAAATTACCGCCATTGCTTGGCATGCTCACCGTCGGCATTATTTGCAGAAACGTTAGCTATTTCGTCCCTTTCGTTATCGTTGATGCTCAGATTTCTTCAGTCCTCAGGTACAAGATTGCTGTGATGATTTCGAAAAACAAATTGCTTTAATGAATTTTTATTTTGTAGACAAATTGCGTTGGTGGTGATCCTGATCCGAGCTGGTCTCGGGCTTGACCCAGTGGCTTTGGTGAAGCTCAAGGGCGTCGTTATCAGACTGGCGTTTTTGCCATGTTTAGTGGAAGCTTCAGTTGTTGCCATAACTACAAAAGTGGTTTTGGGATGGCCTTGGTCCTGGGGCTTTTTGCTAGGGTAATTTTAAAATTCTAAAATTCTGATCCAAAGTTAGTTTCAAAATCTAAAATTTGTACTTCCTTTTTAGATTCGTCCTAGCCGCAGTATCTCCAGCCGTGGTAGTTCCATGTCTGCTGTCCTTACGAGACCAAGGCTACGGCGTCGACAAGGGAATTCCGACCGTCGTCATTGCAGCGTCCAGCGTCGACGACATCCTCGCCATATCATGTTTCGGAATTGCCTTGGGTTTAGCAGTGGCTTCGGACGGGCGAGGCTTGTTGGAATCAGTACTTCAGGCTCCGTTGGAAGTCCTCATTGGATTGGTGCTGGGAGTTGTCGGTGGAGTCATCGTTGGAGTACCTTTCACTCAAGCTAAAAAAGTACACCCTAAACTTCTACTGAAAACAGACTTTGGAGTTTCTATTGAATTCTAACCCAAAATTCGTTACAGGACTGGACATTCGTGACGTTCCTTCGAACAGTATTCTTGCTCCTTCTGGGCATTTTTGCCTTGTTCGGAACCCAGTACATTGAGTATCCTGGAGCTGGAGCGCTGGCGACGCTGCTGTTAACCTTGGTCGCTGCGCTAATTTGGCGCTGGAAAGGCGTTCTACAAGACAATGTAACAAGTCCTAAAAAATCTAGAAAATTTTGCAATTCTGACAATTTTTCAAATTTTATAGGATGACCTGAACGGAAACTTCTCGCTCCTGTGGTTCATCTTCCAACCACTTCTCTTCAGCCTCATTGGACTTGAAATAGACCTGGTCGCTGTCGATGGCAAAATTGTTGGCCTCGGCTTGTTTTGTGTATTCATCGCTTTGGCGGTAGGTTCAAAATTCTCCCCAAAAATTCATTGTCATAATTTTAATGTTCCAAATTCTGCAGGCCCGTGTCGCCACCTCCTACTTTGTCGTCTACGGTGCTGACCTGACCGTCTCGGAACGCTTGTTCATCGCCATCTCTTGGCTCCCAAAGGCAACTGTTCAAGCCGCCATTGGTCCAGTAGCCTTGGACACCGCCCGAAAATTGGGCGCTGGCGTTGAGGCTCAGCGACTCGGTTTGGAAGTACTTACGTTAGCTGTTTTAGTCATCCTCATCACTGCTCCTGTCGGAGCCACCGCCATTATGCTTTTGGGCCCGCGATTGCTGAGCAAAAAGGCTTCTTCAAAAAATGGTCTCAACTTGAGTACTGCTCAAGAGACTTCAGCGCCTGACGCAGTTCCTACTGAAATGTCTTTTAAACGTATCTGATTTTGTATTTAATTCTATAAGATTTTCACTCAGGATACCCTAACGAGCTTTTTTATCTTTAGTTTTTGGAAATTATGAGAGCAGGTTATAAAATACACAATTTCCCAGCTTTATTTTACATCAATTTTGTAACTTGTTCAAACACCAATAAATCTCTTTTAGGTCGTCGTCATCCCGTTTGTTGTCAAAATTTCTTCATGAGTTGATCTGAAAATATTGGGCATCAATCAAGATAGCGCCATCTACCGGCAAAAAATTACAACATCATTTTGACAAAATCTAACCTGGCAATAGCCGCAATATTATGCAAGCTGACACTCGGAGTTTGTCCAGGCTGTTGATTCCTCCACTTGCGGTCACGTATCATTTTCTTGATTTCGCTTCGGACTTCAGCGTTCAAGAGGCAAAAGAGTAGAGAGACAAAGAAACCCTAAAATTTCCACATTATTTCCATTAGGTTTCTTTTACTTTTTTCTATAATTTCTTGGATACATATGACAAACCTGAAACGAAGCAAAAAACTGGTCGCAAAACAACCAGACAACTTCGACAACAGGATCCGTCGCAAAGTACGTCATCCCCAACAAGAGAGCGTAATGTGACCCGAAAAGTGGTACCAGCACCAGCGTCGATCGAGCCCATTTTCTGTGAATTCAAAATATTTCTTAAGCTTATAATGCTACTTTTTTAACTTATATACTTGAGCAATTTTTAAGCATAACGACAATATGCTCATCTAGTTTCAAAAGTGCAAACTACATTTAAGCTGCATAGCAAACAATCAGTGAATTCCAAGATCTGACGCTTACCTGTACCTGTATTTCCGTGTTTCAGCTGACACAGCAGACGTCAATTTCAGCAGCAGCACTCGCACAATATTGACAAAGAAGAAAAAATTCAGCTGTTTAAAAACGTAAATAGTTGTTACGTCACTACTTCCAATCATTTCTAATCATAATTATTATTTGACATATTTCTCACGATGACTGATAAGATGATCGGAATCCGGATCAGTAGAAACAAATGGCGGTAGTCCGTATGCGTTGTCCAGCAGAAAGAATTGTCCAGGAAAAGACGTCCCAGAGCCCATGCCAACACTGCCAAAAGCGGACATCCTACAAAGACCACATGGATGGAAATGGAAAAATATTTACCAACGACAAATGGAAAAGTTTTGGTCAGTTCCACAAATATATTCATTAATCACACATCCAACTCCACTTACCCCAACCAAGAAAAATATATCCGGTAATAGCAGAATGGTCAGTGAAAAGCGCCAAGAAGATCAAATTGTGCAGGTACATGCCTTCCATGAGGATCCAAAAGTAATTTGCCAAAATGAAGTACTGCCAGAGGCTTGTCACCAGTTTACATTCCCAGTTCTACAAAAATCCAAAATTTTAGGAACCATTGTTTTCTGTTTCGCATTTCTACATTGTAAGTTTCCATAAAAACCCTCAACTCACCGAAACCTGATCATTAAAAACAGGCCCGTAGGGTGAATCCGCTTCAATAGACATAGCAAGCCCGACGCCGTCCACAAACAGCAGGTCCTTCAGAAGCGACATGAACGCTCTCAGGAGGAACGAAAGGAAAAGATGGATGTGAAGCGTGTTTCGGGGACATCGAAGTCGCCTGCAAGTTTCCATAAATTAAATTATATAATTCGGGCTTCAAAATTTCCAGTATGTTAACCATAAACTGGATCGGGCCCCACACACTTCCATGGCTATTGATACCATCCACATTTAACATACTGTAAAAACCATCTTACTTCATCGAGACGAGAGCTGTCAAAGCAAAGGCGAGAGCTATGAAAGATACTGCGTAGCCGACTCTTGACATTTGCTTGATAACGGGAAGCCAGTCCTGCAAACATGTAAACAGATGCTATCTAATGTCTTTCAGTTCTAGAATTTCTATTTACGACTGTAGAGCTTGCAATTACATATGATAAATTAATACACAAGAATGTAATTAAGCTATAATTTTATTCCACTCATTCTGCACACAGTTATCATTCACACCTGCTTAACCTATTGCCGACATTAAATTAGTTAATTCTCAAGTCTCTCTCCCTTGACAAGTCGATTATAAAGTAAGCTAAATAGAGCGTGTGTGGTACAAGAATATCAAAGATTATCGAGATTGCTATACTAAAGTCTATGAATTGACATTCAAGTGGTTTGCGTTTGTAGTAAATAGACACGAGATTTTTCGAGATAAGCGGCAGTAGCCGTGGCTTCTTCAACTGCGACGACGGCGATGGACTCCGTCCCAAAGTCTTCAGGCTCCACCACTTTTAGTACTTGTAGATGACGAAAATGGCGTGGATGATGCCTGGAATGTAGCCAAGAAGCGTCAAGAGAACGTTGATGAGAAGATCTTCGTTGCAGCCCGTCTCGACAAAGACTCCGAGGGGCGGGAACAGAATGGCGAGGATGACTTTGAAAATATCCTCGATCGTGACCCCGGTCCGGGTCGTCGTGTGGTGAGTAGTCGTAACTGGTGCCACCGTCATCTTGAAATCTGCAGTTTCTTCTTCACTTCCTTCAAAGTACCTTCAAGCTTTCAGGATTCTGAAAAACAAAATACCGGACCAAAATTATTATTTGACCATTGACCACTTGACCTTTGACACTTCACAATTCTTGAAAACACTTGGTGTACTTACCGAAATCTCCCAAATTCCCACAGTTGATCAAACTTCAAAGCGTCTGGCTGCCGTTAACGACGAGGCTTGTAAAATTGCGTCTACTTTTGTTACTGCTTCCTGGACAAAGTCTCAACATCGAATGAACCAACGCTATACAGCCAAGCCGGCCGCAACGGCCCGGCAACTACGCACTAACTTTTGTTTTGGTTTCTACGCACTTTCCTCTTCTCTCTCTCTTCGTCTCCCCGTTGAAATGCATGGGAAAGGGTGACACGTGCGGGTCCGGGCATAGCCAACCCAGGCATCAAAAAGTGCGTAATATCCGTTCGTGTTACTCATATACAGTGTGTTTAAAATCGCTCGTCCTTCAAAGCTTCGTTGAACGGACAGGGGACAGGAAATACACTGTCCGTAACAAAATAACGCAGGAAGAGAAAGAGCAAAAAGATGCGTTTCTCGCTCCGCATCTCTCGTTTGTTAACACTGGGAGGAGAAAATCCACAAAAGCTTTCTTCTCGCACTAGGTTACGTAACGCCGCTAAAACAACTTCCATTTTGCTGATCTGCAGTTCCGCCGATGCATCGGTCCGACACGGGTTACTCACAATGGCTTTTCGACCGTCTGCGGCTCTCGATTGTGTATCCGGGAGATTGGAAGGTTTTGTCTGGACTTTGAATTACGCAGTTGGTGTGGTTTTATGAGGGGATGCGTGTGAGAGCATTTTGAAGCTCCAAGCTTGGGGCTTTTTCATGATAGTTGAGCAGGTTTTGGTGAATCAAACAGTAAATATCTGTTTTGTTGGGATGAATCGGCGTAAAGGAATGCGGATGGATGATAACAAGGCTCGAATGAAACCAAAAGGTAGCCGTGGATTGCTAAAAGTTCCAATTGTCGCCTGAGGCTCTCATTTACAGTCTTGAAGGTTCAATAAAAAATTGTACATCAATTTTTTGGAAAGAAACAAAACAAAAAAAGCTACAGAGTTTTTATGAGGATTATCTAGAAGTTCCGAGGAATTCCAACGCTACCGCAGCGCCATCTTTCCTGCAACGGCTGAACCTGAGTAAGGGAGCTAGTCTCCGGAACTGAGACTGGAAGGTGCTGGGAAGGCAAGCGTTGAAAATTGAAATATAGCAACGATGAAACCAAGAAATATTTCTTGAGGTTTAAAAAACATTTTTGCAAACGTGGCAATAGCCATCGATTTTATTATCAAAAACATCAAATCCTTCTGCTATACTCAATGCTTTTCAAAAACTTTATTGCTTGTCATTCTTCTCGTTCA
>JAQGBJ010003305.1:0-13114 GCA_034698345.1 Sphaeridia pumilis
GGATCTGGTGGAAAAGTGCAACAGTTCCGATTTGAAACAGTTGTCAACAATGCTATACAGAAAAGATATTTCAAACAATGATGATTGAAGTCCAATATGTACTATATTCGAAATCACACTGTGATTCATTTGTATATGTTCGATTAACTGAATTCCTAATAAACCATACTCTTCTCCATATATATTGATTACTTAATTCGGTTTCATTCCTAGGTTATCAATCAGGATTGTATAATCGACATGGAATTGCGTGAACTATGCTAGACCTTATATTTCGATCGCACCGTTTCATCCATGTTCGTTTTGGTTTTCTAGGGGTCGCAATGTGAGTTTGACACATCAGAGAATGCTCAAAATTAATTATTCTACATGAACTCGAATCATATAACCGACATGTTTTTTTCTCAACTTCAATAACTCGTCGTTCCATTGTGTTGTGGTATACTTATGAAAATACACAGTGACTTCGATCCCCTAGATTAATCGAGTGTATATTTTTTAGTCTAATAATATATAGGTACTATGAACTCATACATCATAGATATGACCATGAGAGATGCACTGCTATTTCAGTATATTTATAAGCATGGAGATTGATATAGTATACCATATACCTTTGGTAAGGGATGCGTGTCAGTTACCTGATGGTTAGTACTCGACCCTAAGCGGGTCTATACATACAGCCTGGTACATACATCTATAGAAGAGGCATTCAACGATGCCTCAGAAAAGACATATAGTATACATGCGGACATGCTGAAAATATAAATACATTTTGGGTGGTGACAGATACGTTATGTCCTTCAGAGTTATACTATGTATGTTTTAAAAGTTTTTCGGTTTGCACAGGGTCACAAAATCGTGATCAGGACTGGAACCTTTTTTTATAATGGTTGAGAAACTCGTAAACTATCATTTGATCATGGGTTATCTGTCTCGGATATGGGAAAGTAATTTTAATTTGTAATTAACGTTAAATCCAGAGCATTCTGATACGCGTAACGTTATAGAGCGAAAATTGTACCATAGCATATACCTCGGGCACCAAACGCATGTGTACCAGAGGCTTATACCAAATATCTTTTCTGTACCTATTCTATTTATGCGTTCACCTATACCATAGTTGATATATTAGCTTAGCCTTTTAAATAGCTATGTACACTTAACGAACACAACTTTACAACATGTGTGGACTATAGCACTCATATACCACAAAACTCCAGCATCATGTAGGCGTCTATATGAGGTTCATAGGTACCTCTCTCTATTTATAAGCTTGATAGGATTAATATGTCACACCCATACCCTTAGTAAGAGATGGATGTCAGGTACCTGAAGATTAGCACTCGACCCCCCCAAAGTGGGTCTACATATGCAAGTTAGGTACTAGGTACCTTCAATCCTCGACCTGGAGCAGCGCTCGACCTAGGGCAACTACGTTTGCACATGACTACCCTACTAATGTAGACGGCATAAAGTAGCCTTACTTGTGCTATTAGATATTGGTTTACCTCGGGTACTACTTGCACAACAAGAGATACATTTGCAGGTACACTGGCAAACCATCTTCTCCTCCTTCTCGACCTGTCGGCTTTCCATTTTGATTCTTGAAGGGATTGGGATCAAAACAATCAGGAAACAGTTGGCTCATCCTGTATTTAGTTTCAATGTTCAAGAGCACATGTGGTCAAGCCAGACAAAAACTAAAGCAACAAGACTAACGGCTTCTGCTGTCTAGCTAGGACTTGGAGCCTCCTGACAAAGGACCAGTGTGTTCCAAAGTAACTCCCGACTCGTTGGCCCTGCTGGAGAATGTACCGATTAGCCCCATTCTTCAAGCGGATATGTGATTTCACAGAGTTTGTATATAATTCAAAATACCCTGATTTATTTGAAGTGGAGCCGTAGCCAGAATCCGATGCCACTTTACTTGTTGTTGTGACTGCACTAGAAATTACGCTAGCACAAGCAGCCCGTTCACTGCTGTTGTTGGCTTCCTCCATTGTAGACTTTGACAGATATACTGCAAGAAAACAAATCGAATGGCGTCAGTTGGAAGGTGTTCGAACCATTCTCCCTTGTAACCTGCATTATAAGTAGATAAACGCGCTTAATAACGTTGTTAAATTATAAACTGTTGATTCAATCAACTCTCTATCATGTCTTCCCCGTAAATGTTTGATCAAACAACAAGAAGTTGGCGACAACCAACGTTCATTCTTGCACAACCCAGCTTGAAACTTAGTTCGAAGTCATACAGTATTATATCCGTCAGTGTTGTTTCGAGCCGATAATTAGATAGTCATAGCCTCCACGGTTTGTTTACACTTTAATGTAAACACTCAAAATTTACACTCATTTTAGGAACAGTCAGCTGTTTTCTACACTTCCAATTCACTGTAACTGTAAGAGTCTAAATAAGTTTGTTTAACTAAGGATCTCTAGAATCTTCCAAGTGTTCTTTGTAAAGCTAGCGGATCAATAGCAAACCAATCTATCACCCTAATGATAACGTGCCGCAGTTGAACAAATCAACCAAATCATGACGTTCAAAAACTTGTCTCGTCTCTGACTCTTGAGTAATAATGTCTAATTGGATAGCATTGCGAATCTAGCCAATCCACAACCTGACCAAGTCACGTTCCTAAACATGCATCAGCAGGAACTACGTGATCATGTTTTTTCAAACTTACCTCACATTGCTCCAACGGACGTCTCTGATCAATTTTTTTCAGTTCAAGAACCACATTTTGACTTCACAGAGTACCGTCAGCGCTCTTATGACAACAACACAGCCTTATAGTCTTTGAATTCAACAACATTCAATGAGATTGAAACTGAAAAAGCTGTCAACTATGCGTTCCCTCGGTTACTCAACATTGATCCTGTTCTGATTCACCGGAAACCGGCCGCATCGCACGCACTCGATCCTGTTACAGTTCCAGCCCTCCAAATAGCGTATCTCCAGCAACCAACTTTACCACCTCAACATACATATAACTAGTTTGTAAAACAACACACGTGTTCTTCGTCTTCGCTCTCATCATGATCAAAATTCATCCTCACGTCACAAACACCATTTGACAATTTGGGGAAATCAACCGACATTCCCACACTCGAACCTGCAAACAGCTGTCCAGCGAGCTCCTGCAGTCCCAATCAACAAAAGTTCAAGATTCGCTGCTGCTAATTCGCGAAAAAATTGACAATTTGAATTCGGCACAAGCAGGTCAGGTTGGGTTAGGTTAAATTAAGCCTTGGTCATTGAGCCAAAAGCTACAGCTTCCCGAGTCCGCAAACGAAACTATTCAGCACACGGACTCACAAGTGACTTTTCCTACCAATGCTAGCAATGTTGTTAGAAAGCTTCACAAAATTGTTGTCAAGGTACCATCCAGAGTAGTAACATTCCTCTCATTATTGCCAATCGCAACTGCACCTCACTGGACTACACAAAATCCATTGTCAACAATCTACACTTGCTATCTCACGGGGTGAACCATGAACCAGCAACCACCAATAGCTCCAAATTCACCCAAGTTCCCCTATCGACAACCATGATAAAGATCCAGCCGAGAAAACAAGATACTTTACGCAACCATGCAAAACCATCTCGAAAATCTTGATTAATCTCCCGCTGCAGTATATCAAAGATATAAAATTACAAAGCCTTATTCATAATACCAACAAACATGTAAGCAAGACACCCTCGGTAAACAATGGAAACTAAAGGACTTTGAACCTGATGAAACCTCCAATAAACACAAACTCTACTACTTGGTCAGCAAACAAAAATTCACGTCTGCCAACTTGCTCTTCTAGTCTCTAACCTACATGCTTAACAATTTTGCCCCTTGCAAAATTTTTTGGCTGTCTTCCATGTCAAGTACTCCAGAACTAACAAGCCTACTCGCTTTACCAATTCACGAAACTTAGAAATGAACACGAACCCTTCATATTCAAGTGTCTCTTCAAGTGTATATATGGCTTACAGTATGCACTTGTCATCGACCAATTTCCGTTGGCTCTCACATAAGGCGCACTCGCTATAGGCAACGAAGCCTCCTATGCGTATATCTTATAGGCCAAAGAGAGCCGCATGCATCTCCGAGGGAATTTTGCTCAGCCCAGTTGCCTGCTTCTTGTTTGTTTACATCTGGCTTGCTGATAATTCTAGATCTTGTTTCATACGACCGTTGGTAAATCGATAATCCCTGAATTCCCGAACGCAATGTAGTGTTGTGAAGTTTTGAAGGGTTATTGAAGTTGGAAACGACAGAAGAAGAATAATTTCTAGTTACTATAGATATAAATTTCCTAGCTATATTCTAGTTGCTAAGTTTTAAATTTAACTTCAGTTTCACTTTAAATGTTGAACAGAGCGGTCGCATAATAAATGTTCTGCTTTGTTCTGAACCTGACTTGTGTTCTGTCGGGCGGAGAAGTGGCGGAGACGTAAACTACTACTGCTACTGTCGGGCGGAGAAGTCGGGAGGAGAGATATCTTTTTCAGCTAGCTTATTACGGAACCCTAGAATAGGGTACCGTATTGAGGAAAGGAACGACTTCCTTGTGAGCAGTTGGCCCCTTCTCTGTGAGCACTTAAGCGGTACTACAGGGGCATACTAAATAGGCCATTTTCAATGTAGATTTCCCAAGAACTTTTTGATTTCCAAAATTCGATACCGTTTTCAAGAAAAAGCGAGTTTTTGGAAATTGTGACGTCATGGAATTTTCCGTCGCTCAAAGACTCCAAGATAGCCGAGAGGTAGATTGTCTAAACTCAAGATAGCCGATAGGTGACATCGAATCTCAAGACAGCCAAGAGCCGACGTCGTCGAAACCTCAAGACAGCCGAGAAGGTTGCTGCTAATTGCGTAGCTAACGCCAATAGCGTAACTGGCGAACTGCGTAATGCGTAGATGACGGCGGCTATATTTTACAGTGATTGCGTGTATCGTAGGTGACGTAAACTACGGAGATTAGGCAAAATGCGTACATAGTTGATGAGTGCGCAGTTGAACCTACATTGCGTGGCTAACGCCAACAGCGTAGCTGACGCTAAGTACGCAGATGACGCCAAGTGCGTAGATGATGCAAAATACGTATATAAAGCTAATTGACATGAGTTTAAATTCCTGTAAGATGTTATGACACCGGTATTACATGATGTACAACAAATCTTACGTCGGAAATTCAACTTTTCACTTTCCTAATTAGGGTTCCGTCCTACAGCACTGTGATTTATTAACTATAAAGCATGTATATGTATATGGAGTTATCATATTGCAGACAGCATAGCTGTCCATTTGAGAACCCATTACGCTTTTTGTTTATGACGTAAATATGGCGGAATCGGATAGCAGTTTTAGTCGGTGACATTTTGAGGGATTCTTGAAGTCTGTCGAAAATTTCTGAGTTAATTCTGTCATCTTAAAAGCAAAATTAAAAGACTTGAAAGGTTTCCTGTCAATTTCTTCTGATGTGCTTCGTTTATAAATGAATAAATAAACATATGAGGTGGAATTAGCAGGAGACCAGAATTACAAGGCGCTCGTACGACTTCAGAAAGGTCGAACATTTCTCAACGCTCCATCCGAAACAATGCCTGCAAACTTTCCAACTTGTAAAATGAAGATAAAAGCTGCTCCGCAAAAGTTTTATTCATGGAGCTCGCACCACGTGCTAGAAATCATCGACTACTTTTCCCACTTTCCAAACGCTGTAGCTTTGAATCTGTGGTTCCTACGCCACTTTTCAAAATTCTACGGCTTTCGGGTCAACGTCAACGAGAGCATGGGAAAAGTCACTTCAAACGAAGCTTTTGGAAAGACCTTTCAATTCGCCCTGGGCTTCTCGCTCTCGGCGCTTCGAGTTGCACTTCACGCGTCTACGTTTCTGGTGTCACTGACGATCGACAAGTTCTCGAATCCGCTCTTGGCGCCTTTTCAATTTGCTATGGCCACTGGCTCCTCAATCGCCATCTGCGGAGGCTATATTGTGACTGTGCAGCGCCGGAATGAATTCATTCTTTTCTGGAATTGGACATGGCAGCATCGGGAAGCCGTCAAAGACTTCAAATTCGCACATCTTTTTCTCTACGCTTTCCCGACATTTTCGTATCTTGCTATTTTTCTGGTGAACTGCATGTTGGCGCTGAATCCCAGTTGGATGCCACAGTTTCGGTTCCTCGTGCATTTGGCGCACGTCGAAGGTCTTCTGAGCGATGGATACGGTTTATATGCGCTCTCGTTCTGTCAACTATTTTCGACTTTTTCACTCAATTCAGTCTCTTTTCGTTCGGAACTGTGGTAGTCATCCTTCAGGTTATTTTTCTCGAAGCTTGGTCGAATGTGATCAAACAACATGGTGGCATATGGTCAAACCTTCAAGAACTAAAAGTTGTTTTGCAAATCTTCAACGTCTGCAACGCTAGCGCCATCTTCCTCTTGAAAATCACACTCATCACCATCAGCATCTTCAGTCTGGCTGCCCTGCTGATTTTCCAGATCGACAACGTCCTGCTCAGGCTTATCATGTTGTACATCGGAATGATTGCGCCACTGACATATCCCGCCATCTACCATCAGGCGCCCAAAGTGCCCGCGCATCTTCAGCGCGCGAAACGGGATTTGCTGCAAAACGCGCAATCGGCCAACTTGCCGCTCCTGAAGCGACAGATTCGATCGGTTTCAGTCAAGGGCATTTCGGTGGGTCGTTTTCACGATTTTGAACGCGAATCGATGCTCGATTTCTTCAACTTTGTCGTTCTTCAAGTCGCCACCATAGCTTTAGCCTTCAGACGTTGATTTTATATTCGATTGTATGTATTTTACACATCGTCAGTTCTTTATTTGTGAAAACATAATTAAGTACCAAAATATAAGCATAATCAATTTTTAATTGCTATTATTAACCAACTGTTCATACAGTTAAACTGGCAGCTGGGACAGCAAAGCTGTCCCTTTGAGAACCCAATAATTTTCTGGCTTATCCGAAGGTAACTGAATGGCTACAATAAAGTTGGTCGAATGCCCCGTCGTGGACAAAACTCCTGCTCTTTGAGAAGTCTTGTATAAAGGGCACGTATAAACGTTGTGGTCAGGAATCGGCTTTTCGGTAGGTAAGAAATGGATAACGGGCATCGATGGGCTTGTTTCGCCAGGCTTTGGGTCGGCGAGAACCATGCGGCTTGAGTCCCAACTTGCTGCGTCGAGGTAAAGTCCGTGGATGAGGACGCCATCTGTTGGGTGTCTGAGGCTTGTCTGCAGTATAATAGCAAGTGTTAGTATTTAATGTTAAATTAGTTTTTATGGTCAAGTTTCAAGAAGAATTCTCACCGAATCCTGATGCTGTATCGACTCCTCCTTCGTGACCTTTGACACTACGAAGTGAAAGTTGAGGCGGTCGATGGGAAGGTTGTGGCGACGGGCGTATGTCTGAAGTACAGCGGTCAAGAAGCCTTGTTGGAAGAAGAAGCCTGAAAGCCAATGCGAAGTCGGCTCGCTACCATAGTACCAGGTCTGTCAGAGAACAAACAAAGAATCAAAATCTGGTTTTCAAAATATAGGAAGTGAAGTTTTCAAGTAAGTACCTCGATTCTATTAACCCGAAGAATCAAATCGTTGAACCAAGACGCCAGAGGCTTTGTAGAACCGTAAGCTGCTCGGGTCCAGATTTCTGGGACCTGAAACCATCAAACTCATTAAAATGACTTCGAAGAAGCCTACAGCTGTTCAGAAAACGACAGCAACTGGTACCTGATTGTTTAAAAAGGAGCGATGCATTTCCTCGAGCCCTTCGGACATGCTCACAAGCCCTTTGATCCCTTTTCGAAGTTGGTCCAGCGAAGTACCGATGACGTCCAGCAGCTTGTTGAACCTATCGACTTCCTGGCGTAAAAAGATGCTGAGCGGTAAAGCTCGCCCGGATGCGTCCAACTTGGAAAGATGTGCCGCCATTTTGTCCACGTGGATACGCTTCGGAAGTTTTGATTCCAAAGAAGTGCAGAGCTGATAAGCGATTTCGTCGTTTTGGCTTGCGGCCTTGCCCGCTACTTGGCGAGGTTGCATCGCGATCATGGAGTCAAGGAAGGTTTGCATTTCGTTTTGCTGCAAGCATTTCGAAGTTTTCAACTTTTTTCTGAGACATTCCTGCTAAAACTAAGAACCTCCAATCAAAGAGTACCCGGAAAGTGATGTTGGCATTTTCATGCATTCCAAAAATCTCCGGGTCGTCAATTACAGGGAATCCATCGACATACGCAGCATAGTCTCGAAGTCTTCGATGCGCAGGTGCAAAGTAGCGACCTGATGGTGAAAACTTATGACCCGATTTCAAAGCTTCAGGACTAAAGTATATCTTGAGGATGGTCGAAAGGCATCGTTGGTCCCAGTAATCAGTGACTCGACCGCCATAAGTTATTAGACCTGCGCAGAAGGTTTTAAATAAAAAAGGCCGCTGAAGCTCAAAAATTCAAAAATTTCGACATACTTGTGATGTATTCCAATGCATCCCAAGGAACAACGCCATCTTTGCAGAACATGCCCAAATTTAAAAACGCACATTCTCGATCGCTATCGTTGAATTCGTATCGAATGTTCCACCCCAAGGGACCAAACTTTTTGCGCTCTTGAATAACGGCGTGGAAGAAGCAAACGCCAAATATGATTTTTCGCCAGGCCAAATCAAGTACTGTAAAAATTTACAATTATTCCTCTTTTTTGAAGTTCATCGAATTTTCAATAAGTTTTCAAACCTTACTGTGAGTTTCAAAAACAGTTTTGTCCACAGCGCCCAAAGCTTGTCGAACATTCGCCCTGATGCCTTTTGGAGGTTCGTTTGTGATCTTCATGCTCGATTGCAGAACCGTTACTGGGAAGTAGTTTGTAGGCATGGAGCTCATGAAAAGTCGGAAATTGTCCGAAACTTGGTCTTCATTGTCTTGAAGTTCTTGGACGATGCGTTCCAGCGAAGGCATCCAGGATTGGGCCAAGTGGCAGTTCTAGAACAAGTGAAGACTTTTCAGCAAAACGTGAAGAACTTTGAAAAATCCAATGGACCTTACCTGTAAAAATACCCAGTCGCCGCTAGAGGTCGCTTTCGAAATCATGTTTTCCGCGACGGGCCCTTGGCCTTGGCCCAAGGATATCGAGGAGATGCGTTCGTCGAAGCCGTAATGTTTGGCTAGTCGGTAGAAGGAGGCCATCGGGTCAGATCCAACAGTCAGAATGAAGGTCAACGGAGTTATTTTGTTGAGGTCCTTGTAAATAGTGACCTGGAGCGAGAGGAAACTAACAAGGATATCTAGAAAGGATTTTAAAAACTCGATGAAAACGTACCAAATCGATGGGTGGACTTTCGACAAAAGCCTGGCCTAATTCAGACCTCACGTACTCAAGTATGGCGGACATGAGCTGAAAAAATTACATGATTAGCCAAGAATTTTGAAATTAAATCCGACAGATGGCGCTTTTAACAACCTTATCTTCAGCAACAGCCTTGATGAGCATAAGCTTTTGAAACTTGCTCAGCTTCTTATTCCACGGCACACTAGCGCCACCACTCGGCCGTCCCTCGAACAACAAAACATCTGTTGTTCCCACACTCAACTTGATACTTTCATTCAAAACACTGTTTTTGAGGCCTGTGAATATTGAAGGGAATGTTTTTTCCAGTTTCACGACTTCTGACCACTGAAGTTCGCTGATCCACTTGGCGGCCCCCGAAGGCCTTTCCGATTTGACTTCGTCGGCGAGGGCCTTAGCGCCTCTCAAAAAATAGTCCCATTCGGCCGCGGGTATTTTGTCGAGACTTCGGTAAATGTCCGTGCACAAGAGAAAGCTGAAGACCAACTTGTCTTTTTCGAAAAGGCCTCTGCTGACATTGGTGTAAGTAGCCAAGGTAGTGAGTTTCATGAGCAACTTCAACCGTTCTTCGAGTTCGCCTTCTTCTTTTTCCACACCAGCGATGCACTGGATGAAGATTTGGACAAAGTACTTCAAGGAGAATTGGTACATGGGCTCCAGCGATGCCAGCTGAGCAACAGTGAAGTACAGAACAGAGCCTCTGGCCGCAACACTTCGATACTTTTCTCTAGCGGCGCTGATGCGTGTTTCCGTATCTTCAGCCTCCTTGAGCCGTTTGACGATTTCTACGGACGTCTTCTTACTCTTGTTCAAGGCTTCGACGAGTTCTTCGTCGTCGAGGATACTTCCTTGGGACGTGAATAGAAGTTTGAGGATCTTGGACTCCAAGGAGATGAGCATGTTTTTATCGGCGTTTATCGAGGAGACTAGTGTTGAGCGCTGGGTTTCGAGTTCTGGCTGTTCGATGCCCACGACTTCGCTCAGCAATTGATCTTCGAGACCTTCGAGAGTTACAGTAAAGTTGATGAGCGTGACTTTGACACAGACTTCAGGGAGGTAGTGCGGGTTGGCCATTTTGGTGGTCATGTACAGTTTGAAGTTGGAGTCGTAGTCGACGTTGGTGTCGCCAAGGCGGATCATTTGACGGCCGTCTTGAACGAAGAGTTGTTTCAGAAGGACTGGTTCCAGCGAAGGGTCCAATTGCTCTCCGATGTCCTCCAAAAGGCATGGGGTCCCCAGGCGGATGCAGTTCTCCATAGTCCTCATGAAGTTACTCTCGGCCAGCTTCAAAATCTGATAGGAGGGAATCAGATCCAATTGGAACAATTCAATGAAGTCATGGCGCCAATTTTGAAAATTGTGTAGGCACATACCTTGAGCCCGTTGGGCGTTTCCAGCTGCTTCACCCATCGATTCGCCTGGTCTTGCGGATCAATCATGAGAGGCCACTGTCTGGAACGAGTGGCCAGGACTGCGTTCTCTGTCGATGTTGAGTCTCGAGGTAGACCTGCGTTGTTCCAAACGCGGACTTCAAAAGGGTCGGCGAATTGAGCCAACCTGCGGAGTTTCGTAAGATTTAGCGCGTTTTAGCTTATCATGAGCAATTTTGGACTTCAAATCGTTTCTGTTTGGTGGCTTACGAAAAGGACGCGGTTACAGGAACTTTCAGCTTGGTGCACTGGTTAACCCATTGCTTCACCAGAATTTGGCGATAGAAATTAGTGAAGGCTCCAAAGTAGGCGATGCATGCAGCTCCGACGAAGACGTCGCCGATTAAATTCTGCATGTTTTGGTCGAAATTCTGGAAAGAAACAGAGGTTTGTACTGAAGAATCAAAATCGAAGAGAACTGAAGTTCGTTCAGCAATACCTTGACGGACTCCTGCCACCTGATTTGCTCCGAAGCCAGCGCACTTGTAAGCCTGCCTGCTCTTCGAAGTCTCGCTGCGGTTAATTCCATATTCTCTTCGAGGTCTTGCTTCTCGTGGACGTTTTTGTCGAACTGATCCTGCAGAGCTCTGATCTTTCGCTCGACTTCGTTCAGCTGGGCCTGCTTCGTTTGAAGTGTCTCCATGACTTGGTCGAGCTCGCCCTTTGCTGCCAAGTACCTGTTGCGCTTGGGTTCGACGGTTCTGAAGACCTTGACGTAGCCGTCAATAGCTCTG
This sequence comes from Sphaeridia pumilis, assembly GCA_034698345.1. NCBI lineage: Eukaryota > Metazoa > Arthropoda > Collembola > Symphypleona > Sminthurididae > Sphaeridia > Sphaeridia pumilis. Next base: position 11,533 of record JAQGBJ010003305.1, read on the forward strand.
ACCCATATACAAATAGACTTGCAGGCTTTGGACACTTTGCCGACGGGATCGGGGTTGAAAGCTGGGTTATCGATGTAGACCTTGAGTTTTGTCTCGGCTTCGGCAGAGACGCGGTCCTTGTCAAAGTTTTCCAGCTTTTTCATAAAGTTGGCATCGGCGAGGATCTGCTTAGCTGTTGCCCAATCAGGTCTAACAAAACCCATAAAATTCAGTGACTTTCTCTTCGAAATTTCCCAAACTTCGATGAAAACTACAACGTACTGGCGATTGAAAAGCACACAAACTGATTCCATGACCATCGAAACAGCCTTCGGAGGCTTCACATAACTTCGGACTTCGACGATATCCTTGCTGTCCAAAGCGTCCAAAGCTTTGACTGCTGCTTCGAGCGCTGGGAGCGCTGTCGCCAAGTCCTTTTCAGCATCTTCAGCGATTGCTTGCGTTTCAACTGCTTTTTCCTGTAATTTCGACGGATTAGTCACACAAATATAGAATAATTTCAAAACCAACGCAGTCTTTGAAATACGTACCTTTGCCACAGCCTCTTCCTGCTGAACATATTTTCGAACGACGTCCGCATTCGCCTGGTCTTCGGTAAGCGTTACCATCAAGTTTTCGACGGCTTCAGATTTTTGACGAAGAATCGGCTCCAAATCCTTCAGCTTCACGCGCATGTCTTTGACCAACGCGTTTGTTTCAAGTAGTTTCTGGGGGGGGAGAAAACTACATTTGTAATTTTAAAATTCAAAAGTTTGAATTTTGGCGGGAAATTTGATTTACCGTGAGGCCATTTTGAATCCTCGCCTTATCAGAGCTGACTTTCTCTCGATGTTCGTTCAGCATTGTGACAAAAAGCCAAATGAGCTCCAAGTACGATTTGGGCGTGGCATAATACTTGCGTCTTGTCTCGTCGTAGAATTTTTTCGCCATAGTAGACACGCTCTGAAAATGGAAACTCGATAGATGTCGCTAAATTTCAAAATTAAGCTTGAAACCAACTACTGACCTCGTGAACAAAGACACAGATTTGAGCCATAACATTTGGAGCTACGTTTTGTCCTAGGGAGACCTTGGATATGTACATGTTGGCGACTGAATGGAGCGCCTCTGTCGGCCACTCCGAGAACCAATTGATGGTACAGCAGTTGACGAGCGATGGAAACATTCGACATCGGACCCTAAAATAAGTGAGAAAATTTAGATTAGGCAATCAGATTTGTTAGGTTAGGCTAGGTCAGGTTTTTCTTCCCTACCTGAAATTATCTCCCACTGGACTCATACACAGCACAATGTGCAAATTCGACCTGATCCGCCGTATAAAATAGTCGTAAAGAACCTGACGATTCTCCGGATCTTCGATGCCCAACTCTTTCGCATCGGACTTGATGAGCGCGAGCATGCGCTCTTGCTCTTCAGGCTCGAGGAGATTGGGAACTTCGCCGGAATTTAGAATATTGTTGATGTCTTCGAGAAACTCTTCGTAGGCTATTTGAGTGTCTGTGAATAGGAAGACGACTTTTTGGTTTTGAGCTCCAGCGATATCGTACAGCTTTCGAAGGTCTTCGTGGAAAGCTTCGTAATC
>JAQGBJ010003306.1:0-13113 GCA_034698345.1 Sphaeridia pumilis
TCAATAAATACTTTCGCGGATATCACATTCCCGCACCCACTGAACATGGATGCCAGTTGTTGATCGTCGCATTCAGGAGGCAAATGATAAATGAACAGGTTTGCACCTTCTGGTCCTTCCATTTGCTGCGGCTATAAGAACCCCTCGATTAGTTCATCAATCATCTTGATAATTTTACATCGGCTTTTTAAATTACAAAAAACTTACCGCCACAGCCTGCTTGTTCGCCGGAGACCGCATTGTCATCGCAAATGAGTTCAACCCTGCAGAAAATAATCTATCAAATTTTTGCACCGTTACGACCCTCAATTACTTCACAAACCAATACTTACCAGCCAAGTTAGCAAGCGAGTTAGTTGATCCCAAAGAACCTCCATTAGCACCAGTGATCCCGAAATCTATGATTATAGAAAATACGTCCACTATTAAATTCCAGCCCATTGAAAATTTTTACTTCAGCTTCAATTCACAAGTATAAAGGAACAGAAAGAAAAATAAAAAGTGCTCACAATCACCCAAGCCCAGTGACATGGCCGAGTCTCCGGTACAATTACCGTGCTGACCTGATGGAGAGAGCGCTGACATCCCAGTCTGACCTCCGATCGCATTCGAAAGCGCCGCCAAATTCTGCACTCCCAGCGACCCCAACGGCCCACTTCCTCCAGCACCAGTCAAATTAGCCAAAGCAGCCAACGTCGCCAGCTCAGTCGAAGAAATCGAAGAACCGCCCAATCCACTCAGTCCAGATAAGCTCGCCGCTGACGCGTTCAGGTTGCCCAGTCCAGCCGCTCCAACCGTCAGTGGGCTCAGTTGCGAAAAGTAATTCGGTTGCGTTGGAGTCTGCTGAAGTTGGTTCAGGAGCTGTAACAATAAATTTTTATTGATTTTCATTTTTTATTCTACTGTTTAGCTTCAAAATTCGTACTCACCGAAAAATAATGTGGGCCTACAGGATTCGGCGCAGTCGTTGCCGAAAGATTGGTCAGAAGACTCGTCTGAATTTGCTGCTGACGCTTTTGGTCCTTATCCTTTTGGGTGTCTGCAAACTTGACGACTACCGGCGATGAACAGCCCTGCAAAAAATCCATTTTATTTATAAAAATTCAAACTTCTCCTCCAACCCTTTTTACTCTTTGTCGAAACTCTTCAGCTTCAGCTCAACTTCAGAAACTATTTACAAGTCAAGCTTTTTTACGTGTAACATTCCAAAGGTTAAAAGTACCAAAAACGTACACGAAGAGACTATTTCAACTTTTGAATCACAAAAGGCACATTTTGTTAGTCGACGTTTAAAAGCTAAGTACGAAGAAAAAGTACTAATTTTTATAGTACTAAAGACTCGTCTTATGTACAACAATCACTGAACGCTTACCTCCATTGTAGTGGATTGGTGAACATGTTTGATGGCATTCTGAGCACACTGCTTGGACGCAAACGTTACGAACGCACATCCTGCACATAATATAGGACACATATAAAGTCAAGTACACAATTCAAAACATATACTAGAAAAACTAGACTACTTTCAAAAATTTACGTTCTACTACAAACAATCAAAAGTGTGTCGCAGCACTCTTTACATTTACAATTACAGCAGAACATACGGCGCAATCAAAATGTTAGTATAGTTTTCAATTCACTTTCTTCCTAACTTCCAAAGCAACATTTTTCAATTTACCGCCACATGCTTCAAGCGCATTCAGTCAGTTAGTGCTGTCACCAATGTTAGTCCCACTCACGCACCTGTTACTGTCTCCTGAAATATTTCCAACATCCCAAACCACATTCATTTCCCTGCTGACATTTCCTGAATACCTTTCTCCAAAGATAAAATCAATCAGATACACCTCACTATTTTCTTCAAACTTTCTCCCATGCTGTCTTCCTATTCCAATTCCTTATGGGACCGAAGACGATACCAACAGTCAAATGTCAACCTTCTTTTTCTAAAGAAACCAAAGCAACCACTTAATTCCGATCTCTTCAAACAGGTTGTCTCCAACCAAACTTGTCTCTCTCCCAGATCAAATTGCGGAACCCCTGACAGTGCAAAAGTGGTTTCAAAGTCCTGGAATTTCCACGGTTCCTTACAAGCCACTGTCTTCAAAAATACATAAAAGACAACAAATGGCGGAACCCTCACAATCTCTATAATCTCTTTTCGTCTCTATCTTCTTCAATTCAAAAACGTGCTCAGGAATATTTTCTCTCGGAATCACCGGAACTTCCATCTGTTTCTATCAACATTAAGCCCATGCTTTCTCCTCAATCTCTCTCCAACCTCTTCTTGTCTCATCAACTATTTTCTTGCATTCAATTTCTTTACATCCGTCTCTTCTTCCAAATCTACATTCATAATAAATGCCGTCTAAGTGTTTTCCCCTTGAAGCAATGTTTTCCCTGAAACTTGCGACTTTCAGCGGTGGTACTTGTACTTCTTCCACAATATAATTTCAGCCCAGCAAAATTCTCCGATTCGGAACCAACCGAGCTGCCTCTCATCCGCTTTTCTTACAATTCAATTTCCGTAAAATCACATTTCCTCCCGTCAACTCAAACAAGAACAGCTTGACAACAAAAGTCAAAAAGGTAAATAAAAACATGACGTCCTTTTGCAATTCCAAAAATTAAAATATTTCATAAACTTTTCCAACTCTATTTGTTGCTTCTCCTATTTTCATTTCCGGTCCAATTCTTACATAGCTTTGTTTTATGGAGACAGAAATAAGAGACAGTTGTATTTATATATACACACTTCAACCACAATTCAAAACATTGTATATTCGCCTTTGATTTTCCCTAAAACAATACCACTCCCTAGAAAAGCTCTTCTTCTTGCTCCTAGTCATTCCTCGTCTAGTACTTTGATGCAAAACCACAAACATGACATGCCATCTCTTTAATGGCACTCAACGTTTCTTGCGAAAACAAACAAATGAAAATACTAGGAGATGGATCTTGGATGAAGAACAAGTTTTACTGTACACATTTCCATGTATTTCGTCTAGTTCAAACACCAACTTAACTTGCTACGTAATTCTATAGTTGAGCTATAGAGTCTCGGCTCGACATGTCTCCACCAGACAGTTTACACAAGAAGCACAAGAATGGCTTTTTAGAAAAGATAATACACAACCTCTCCTTCTCTCTAGCTTGCTAGAACGTGCATTCTAAACAAACATGGAATCAAATTGCAATAGTATCACATTTCGCTAGTATATAGTTGTGCATTAACTGTATAAAATACATATAATAGAGCATAGCTCAGCAAGTCAACAACAGTAGACTTTTAGTGCGAATGTATTTCAATATCCATGCCACAATATCTACACACACTTGAGTGACAGTCACCGTAGGGACTCCACTAATGGCTTCATAGCTTCGGATTTCAGTCTGTTCCCAATGGCGGTTTCTTTCCAAAACACACCATTCCTGTAGCCAAATTTTTGTATTTTCACTCGATTTCTGTACTATACTAAATTTCATACGCAATTGTTCTCAATCAACCCGGTAATATTTTTTGTCCTAGTTTGTAGTTTTTACAATCTTCAATCAAAGGCTTTTCCAATTTTATACCTACAACTTGACCACAAGTCTAGTACTCCAAATCCAAATGACCATTCCAGGCTATATTTTCTAGTTCCAACTTTCCCTTCCAGTTACTACATACTTTGGAAAGTCCAGCATCCACTCCAACTAGCACCACTAATGAAAATAATGATTGATGAGACTGGTTCATCACATCTACACTCACACACACACGTTGCCAAAATGACTGACTTTATGTTTACTCGAATTTTCAGCAAAAGTGCTTCTTCTTCTTCTTCCTCCTCCGAAAAACGCTTTCACATCCGTAAATTTCATAAACACATTATTTTGATGCCACTTCCTCTAACCAAGTCCCGTCAGGGCTCTTACCAGCCACACTGTCATTTTGAACCCTTGCCTCTCACAGCTATTAGGAGATGAGCTGCTTCTATAACTCTACTAGCCCGTCAGCCTATTCTTTTTAATGATATTACCTAATCCACACACGCACATGATACATACCCTCACACTTGACAAGAATGACTACCACTTCCACTTATATCCCCACCATGAATTCCATCCAACTATGTACTTTCTCAACAACAAGAATAAGAAACACATACATGTACAACAACATTTATAAATTACGTGAACCACCGACTGACAGCCTCGTTTCAACGCCACTACTTTCTCCCTTCAAAATAATGTCTTCCACAATTGCTTGCTCAAGTAAGTTATAGCCAACCTGTCTCAAGTGGTTCCAGCGCCAACCAACTGATTGCCTGCCTAAAATGCATGTGCATACAAGTACCTCAACCTCAAGTCTTGTTACCGAAAGTTAGCAAAGAAAACACGTCCGCTACAAATGTGTTCATTTAATATATAGCTCTCGACGAGTCATCACAGCCACATTTCCACTCACCTTTACTTTGTTGATTGCTATCCCTCAACACGGTACATTCGTCAATGACTCCAAACCGAGAAAACATGGTCCTCACGTCCGCCTCGTTCAACTTCTTTGAAAGCATCCCAATAAAGAGTTTCCGCTCTGTAAAATACAAGGTTCACATTTCAGTCATCACAAATAATTTTTCCAACTCTGAACTCGTGTCATTTTATACCCCTCATTTTTCATTCTGTAATAAGAGTCTTTTCTCACTATTTTCACTCCACCGACTAAATACAAAGCTATTCTACCAGCTATATAGCACCAAAAAACATCATTACTCAAAAAGTTGAAAACGTTTACACCACAAATCAATATCAAGTCAGCACCAACAGCGGCACAATGTTTCTCGCGTGAATACAACTCATACTTTTTCCTCAGTCAGTTTCCTTAACTTGCGAACAATTGGAAGGTTAGCATCATTTATCATTCTTCCTGTGCATACCCTCGCAATACATGTTATAGCTTTTACATCACGTTATTTACGCCTAGTGAAAGTCGACTCTTCTACTTGCTGACAAATTAACTTTCCCAAAATAACATTGCGAGTCGCCGTCCTCAACCATGTACTAAAATTATATAAAGAAAGCTTGCAATGCTAAATATATGTTTTCAGAAGCTCAGGGGAGCTCCTAAAGCATTTGTCCAATTCCTTCTTTTTTATGACCTACGATTCTGCTGAACCAGCAATTTTTGTATCCTGAATTACTGCTTCGAAGACACTTTTAAAGAGACCAATGCTGAAATACGACAAGTGTAAATCAGCAAACTTACCATATCGGTTCTCGTTATCTGCAGGCTTCATTTGTATTGGATGGTTCATCTGCAACAAAGAAAAAAATATTGTTAGTTTCATATATTACACAATACCAAAAAAATCTTTTACCAACACCACGCGCCAGTAGATGTCGCTACCACCGTTAATGTGTTTGGAACAATTTAACGCTTTCACAAAATAATTTAACGACACGCTAAACGTCTTTCTGCCTATTAAAAGAAACAAAATAGCAACAATTCCAATTTCTTCCAGTTTCTCAATATCTACTGCCAATGTAATTACACGTCCAATTTACACAGGTGTCCAATCTACAAAACAAAATTCCTTCCAACAATTTCGGTTATCTAGCAAATATTATTCTATAAATTACACTCAGCCACTTGTGTTTCATCCATCTCCATTACGCAACCACCTTTTATACACTTTTGTACACACACGCGCCGCCACACGTGAATCCCCAATGCACTATTCAACCTGTCGATACTTACTTCCGCTACCGATACTTAACGACCCCGCAAATTGCTCCGTCTACATACCTACCGCTCTCCACCGAAATTTTCGTCCATTACCGCCAATAGCATATATTTGTCTTCTTCTTTCTTGGATACCAAAATTATACCTTTTCACATCCATCCATATGTATAAAACATTAAGAAGACTCAAGACTGATGGAATCAACCTCAGTAAGTGGAGACGAGAACCTTCATCAAGTTGCTGAATTTCTTATAACAGGCCTCTCATGACCGATTATTCCAACTTTACCCAACATTTCCACGTCCATTCCCCTTGCACTCATTAAGGTGAAGCACTCACAAGAGATTGATTCTTGTTCTTCTTCTTTGCTTTAGCAGTTAAGAGTTCCATGCTTAATTACAATCATCAAGGATTCGTGCCAATTTATGTAGACCGTTTCCTGCCCGCTGAATACCGTTTGCCTATTCATCAATTCAGCATGTGTGCCGCCGATATCTACGTTTGTCTTGTTCAGCTGAACCGGCACATACCCAATATTATATTTCTTGCTGTCTTTGCGTAATCACCAAACACTTAACATTAATAGTGTAGTAAGGATAAACTACTGCCATTGCAACAGAATTTTCTACAAGCTATTATTGCTTCTTATCGCCTAGATTTTCGTGCATCATTTTTTCTAACAATTCCTCCTAGCAATTTCTACAATGTCAACATGTTTACAAACCTCGCTCCATTAGCTACAATTTCTGCCTAATGAACTTTTAACGTTAGAATCGCGTTTTTGTTTCTACAAACACGGATTCGAAAATTAGTTTCCTCTTTCTTATCTACTGAAAATAAATTCATCCTCAAGTCGAAGCTGCTTTAAAATTCAAAGCCATTCCTTATCACCTAACAGCCAGCTTCCGTATCTCTCGCTTCTCTTCCCATTTCAAGTGTCAACACACCAGTTCCAATTCTATCAAACGAATGATCTATGCTTATATCCAAACGGGGGAAGCCCATAAAATTTGAAACTTGAATCCATCACCCCCTTACAGCTCTGTTCCCCTTTAGAATCTTCCCCCCGTAAGGCTCCTAAGCTCTCCCACCAGTCTAAGAACCTCATCCCTTTTTGCTTCATCATTATTTGTAGCTCGTATATAACAATCTTTTTCGTTTTTCAATCTGTCATCCCTACATAAGATTACAGTTTGGTTGCAACAGAACCGGTTTCAACAATTTCCCCCTGTACTTTCTCCCCCGCCAACTACACCCACTTCCCCCTCCTCATATTGACACTTTCTCTCACCTCATTATGATTATTACCTTGTCCCGAACCCCCTCTGGAACAACCCCTCTTCTCCACACTAATAATATTTACACACCTTTTACACCCTCTTGCGAAACAACACGACAGAAAATACCATTTCTCCATATAACTGACTCCAGTCCTACACGACGCTCCAGACATCATTTCCAACCCTCCTCCATTCTGACAATACATTTCAATCACCACACCACAATTATCAATCTTGCTTTCTTGAAAACACGGTCCCCTTCCAAAACGACGAGACGTCCCTCCACCACCACCTACTTACACTCATTCAAAACCATTATACACTTTCCCATAATGTCCTAACCCCAACAATATATAACGTGCCCACAGACGGAAGCCCAAACTGCATTCGCTTGAATCACATGTTCCGCGATAGCCCAAATAATTATTATCCTGTTTCCCTTCTTCTTCCTTGCTTCATCGCCTCGGTCGACTTCAAAGCACGAAGTAAGTGCCAGAACCAGTCCATTGTGCATTGGGTTAAAACATTCACCATTTCTATTCCAACTTCCCCTAATTCAGTATAGAGCCAATGTTAAAGAACCCTTTATAGATTAACTTCCCTTCATCATCATCATCTTCTTCTTCCATGTCATTCAATCAGAATAGGCAAACAGATCGTCTTCCAAAATCTACACAAATGGAATTCGTTTACCATCGATTCTTGTATGTATATATTTTATATGCAGCTTCTGAATTCAAGGTTGCACAGTCTGTACGTCCAATGTGTAACAAAAACAAGCTGAAATATGCTACTTGTAACCCTTTCTTGCTCTAACCCTTGGTCTGGATCCTGCATCCTTTCGGAAGCACACTCCTACATTCTCACTACTATCAGACCAAATTAATTCAACACCAGACTCCAATCATACAAAACATTTCACAACATGTCCCAAGGGGACAATACACATTCAATTTCACAGATACAAACAAACTGTTTACTGTTTCATCGCTACTTCGATAATATTGTCCATATGTACGTTGTATAGCCAAAAGTACAGTCAATAAAAAGGTTACGATAAAATGAACTCAAATATTGATTTTTGTAACTGTACTTTTTGCCACGAAACAATTCTTTCAAAATATTGCTTATTTTCAGTCAGCCCAATCCCTTCAAATTTTAACATTTTCAGCCTCTTTTAGTGCTATTTTCTTGCATTCATTTTTGAAGAAAAGAAGAAACAGTAATCAATTCTGAAATAAAACAATTTCTAATAGCTTATTCACCTCTTCTGGTAATAGTGTCATTAATATAACCAAAAATCACTGTACAAAAATCTGACGTTTTCTCCATCTCAACTATTGCTTACAGATTTTTTCCCTCGAGCACCTGAAAGTCAATCAAGCTCTCCCCAAAGTCGATAATTGCTATGGTTCTCAACAAAATCCATTCCCGACCTTCCCACTCACCCTCTAGAGAATTTTGCAAAACTTGTATCTTGAATTCCCCAAATGCATTAACTAAGCTAAACCCGCACTTCCATTTCAACCACTCGACTCACCATCCAAAAAATCGCAATCACTTGAGAAAAATCTACTTAAGCAACAACCTCACGATCTCCCACTACAGCTACCACTGTTTTCAGCTTCACTTAACTCTATATATTCCTTCTTCTTCTTTTTCCAACCCTCCAGTCTCACAGTTTCCAGGCGATGAAGGCTCAGCAGGGAATTCCGCCAGCTCAATTTCCAACCTTAAAAGCCCGCTTCTTGAACGACACACACGTTCAGTTCAACTCCAAGAAGAACTCGACCCAATACACTCTCATGAACCAAATCGACTTCTGCACTTGCTTCTACTATTGGGACCAAAAAACTTGCAATCAACCCTTTACTCCCGTTTATAGCCTTCTTCGATACTAAGCGTCATTCGTCTATCTATCGTAATGCAATGTTATATTGTACGTAAACGTAGTAGCAACGTACGTGCTCTTAAAGACCAACATCAATTTCATCCGCCTCAATAACATTTCCAGCTTGACTTACTTACATGTTAAATTTCTGCTCCTTTGACCATTCCAAGACCTACACACTTTTGGTTTCCACGGTTTTCCCAGCCCTACTACTTCCTCCTTCTTCACATACGCTTCTACTCCAATGGCACTCAATCAATTTTATTCCGCCAAAAAATCCAACTTTCTCCATCATAATATCTATCCACTGACTCAAAATACCAACCAAAACCAGCCTTCAACAAGTACAAGGTTCATCCCTTCTTCAACCTTTCTCTCTTTTTCCTGCTTTCTTCCCCTCAAAAAGATTTACATTTAACGAACCAGGAGACAGGAAATAAGAACTGCAACAAGATTCAATTTCTCTTTCTCTTCTAGGCCCTTATGGGCTCTCCGCATTATTATTACTTTTATATCATCTATTCCACAGATATATGTCTTCCAATATCTCCGTTTTCGCATATTACCAAAAAAACTGTCTTACTATACTACGAGTCTCCGAGGACCAATCCAAGTGCCTGTTTCCTTTATACACTCACAACTCAATTCAGCCATGTCCTCTTACGACTTCCTTCCTCCACCAATTTCAATTCAAGATACCCTGGAACCAGGTAGTATCTACCTAACCGGAAATTCCATTCAGTTGAATTTGCAATTTTTACAATTAAATAATATTTCTAACTCTCTCGCTGAAACGTTTCGGCAAATAATTGCTAAAATTTAAAAGTCATACCATTCTGCCAGTCTTCAGCTCTTTTCACCACAACACTTGACAAAACAACCTACACAAGGACACGACACCACCAAACACAATTAACACTCGACTCGTCGACTTGTCACCACATTTACACAACAAGACACATTCAAAGAAAATATGCTCGACAGAGAAAAAGATAACAAGAAACAAACAAGAACAAGACAACTCCGTATGTCACAACACCAACGTTACAAATCCAACTAGCTCACAAATTTACAAAACCGGCAATCTATATAATTGCCTGATATTTTCTTCTAGCTCCTCAGTCGGTCGGCATTCCCAGTATATTGTATTTCTTTCTGATGGAATCTCTATAACGCAACTTCTTCTTCCTCCTCCTACTCCGTCTTCCCCGTTTCTTCCCTTCACAAATTATGCATTCACACACACTCACAAAAGTGAGTACAAGTATTAGATCAGATCATGCATAAAATACACACACTTTCAACAACGTGTCGTAAAGCCCAACTTAGAATAATACCATATTGTTCGTGTTATATTGCCACGACTCCAGTTCAACACAAGATCCATGTCTTCCGGAACTGACACGAAGAGAGCAGAAGCTCTATTCTAGAACTCACAGTACCACCAAGTCCTCATAGCCACAAACGTTAGATTCAATACGTGTTAAAGTATAATGTATATTCCTTTAATGTAATCATCATCACGAAGTACGCAATCTTCTCTCCTTGTCAACGTGAGTTTTCCTCCATATTTTCTCTATGATCACAATATATATATTTAAGCCGGTTATTACGTATCCAGGAGGAGCTCCATTTAAACTATAACAAACTGAATCCATCTCACAATTTATCGGATGAGTTGAGTTTCTTCTCTTCGATCGACAAGAGGAGAAATATATATTCTGCTTCCGTCAGCTCATTTTATTGCGTTACGAGAGCATATAAAATTCAACAATTGACGCTTACAAGCAGCTATAAACTAGCAATAAAATTTGCAAATTTTACAGGATGCACAAGCTACAGTTAGTGCATTTTTGCAACGCATCCTTCCTCACCTGCAACAACAACCCTACCTAGCGGCAATATTCGCAACAATCTTCATCCTTCCGCCCACGCTTTTAGTTGGCTAGGTACATGGCCCAAGCTTCTATTCTCATCAGTCATCTTCCTCTCCTATTACTTATTAGGATCCTGTCAAACATGTATTTCCAACTAGAAAATACACACGCTATAGCTTTTAGCTTAGGAGAGCAACTTCAATTACGGTAAAACCGGCTAAACTCCTTCCATGACATAATCATCAATTCCATCATGGTCGTTCATCGACAACTCGCGAGTCGTCATTTTACCTTCCCCCAAGCGTATCATTATTACACGACCAAGACCACAACCGCCGCTCATATTATACTCAGACCAGACCTGGGCTCTAGCGGTTGGTAATAGCCGCTGCTGCCTCCGGGATGAGATGGAGTTTCTCCTAATAGCTCACATGAACCGCTAATGTCAGCTTCCATTAGCCAAATTGATAAAGACAGAATATGAGTATTAGAAGAAGCACTATGGACTAATCTCCTTCTCTGAGGTCCTCTCCTACATATTTATTTTACTTTTCCACACAACAACGGTAACCGTTTGCCAACATCCAATACAGCTCTGTACCTATGACAAAAGTACCATATGAAAAAGCACAAAGATTAAACCCTTTCAACATTATCTATTCTGTGCTCATCACCCTCATAATCATCTATTGAGCAATTCAAGCTTATAAGCTTTAAAAATTTATGACGGCCTTTTTATTCCCACAGGTGTTAGCCGCGATGCTAATGTACGTAAGCGCTTTGCTTTGATTGACATTTTAGACAGCGGTAAATCACTTGATTGCATATTAATTTTTTACTGTGCTGTCTTCTTGCACTCAACTAGAAACGTTTGACATTGGCGGTAGCGACATCAAACGCTAATAGCGACATTGTAACTGATGGTAAAAGAAGTTGGAAATCAAAATCGGAAATCATTCTTACCCCACTCAAAGTCTTGACGTTATGCAAGGCATTCTGGGCATCTAAGGCGGCCTTCCGGGTGTAGAAAGTTACGAAACAACAACCTGGAAACAAACAAACAACGAAACACTTTTTAAGCATCATCACACTGAAAATAAATTCAAAATATTCATCAAGTCAAGCACACAGCGGTTTCAAAAGTATCTTCCATCGATGCAAGCCTATGTACGGGCCATTAGTTTCAACCAAAATTAACAATTCTAATCGCTTTCGTGATTAAGCAACTCTTGACAGTATCAAAACGACTAGACCGGATCGGCACGCTATAAATTCAGAACTGAAAATACACACACAGATCCATACACGATTTGCATGCAAGCAAATATTCAATATTCTGGCAACTGCCCGGCTAGATAATATACATGTGGAACATTCGATTTCTGTTGAACTTCAACCACCTCGGGCATCATCAGAAGCACACTTTTGCCTCAAATTTACCCACTTGGCCAAATGATCGATATCCCTTTATTTCGGTTCAAGCCTTTCATTTTAGATTTATTCAGACTCCGAGCTGTATCATCCTGATACATTTTCATTTGTTATTCCAAAAGACCAAGTTTATGGAGCTTACGCAACTATTAACTATTTTCAGGTTACTGTAATAACACTCTCTCAGCTTTTGTTCAGCAGTTGTGAGTTACGGGTTGCAATATTTCTGCTCATTTTTTAACAACTTGTGACAATTTTTTTTGATAGATTTCATCAAGCTGTCACACAATTCAACAACTGCATTGAGGGAGCATTTTGTATAAGTATGCACCTGATGATCACGGTACGTCAAGGTCAGACAAAGTTATAACAAATTTTATAATAATTTGATAACTAATTAATGCACCGCTTTATCAATTTACACGTGATTCCGAACATCTGCCTCTATAAACGGATTACCATTTCCAGTTACAATTGCAAAAATAAAATCATCAACACTTGCGAATCCGTACACCAATAAAATCCGCGACTCTACTTTTTTAAGGTCATGACCGTCAAGTCTCTGTTTAACATTTAATCCCATTGATGATAAACCGTGATTAAACTGCAATCTCCATAACACTCTTTCATTCATAAAACATCTGCTACAACCAAATCTGCCCGGTATAAAAACAAGATTTCGCCACGGTCATCCTCATTCTAGCAGAGGATTTTGAGATTTAGACTTTTTTGTCTCTAGTCTCATTGCTTCTTGAACTTGAAGAAAACATGGGTCTCATAGGTGGCGTTCTCGGCGTAGTGGCCGCTACAGGCCTCTTGGCCACTTTGGTCCCCTTGAACATGCTCTTTTGTGAGACTTTGTTTTGCGTTCTTCCAGTTGTTATCCAACAAACAACAGTACAGGATTC
>JAQGBJ010003307.1:0-13109 GCA_034698345.1 Sphaeridia pumilis
ATTGCCCTGCCCAAAACGGCCATCACGTTCAACACCACAATGTCAATGGTGAGACGGCTCAACGCATGTTCACGTCCGATGAGTTCCTCCTACCTGATGATATGCTCGCGTATTTGAACTCGAATCAAAATGGGCCATCAGACCAAAACGTACCTCATCAACAAACTCAGCAGTTCCAGCAACAGCAAAATGGGCAGTCGCCAAACTACCAGTACCCTTCATCACAACAGATGACATCGCAACAACAACAACCTCCGCCACCACCATACCCGTATCCGAATAATGCCAGTGGAGCTACTACCAACAACTTTTATTCCGGACAGCAGCAGCAGCAACATCAACGTACTAATGGACCTGGTGCACAACAGTCTATGGGACCTGCTACTAATGGATACTCGAATGTTGGCTACCGATCCCCAATGTACAATAACCAAGCAATGCAAGGATCGCAAGGAGCCATGTCATCATACAACAATACCAATGCTCAGCAACAAGGGTACAACCAAGGATACAACAACAACAATCAGTATGGAAATTGCGTCCCACCACCCCAGTACACCACAGTTACTCCAAACGGCCCTGTTTCTTCCGGAAGCAGCTACTGTCAAAGCCACTACAGCAACAGCAGCCACCAACAGAGCTATCCAGCGCGGCCTCCTATGTTGACCCCTCAACCCGCTCAGCAAGTCAACAGACAAGTCCAGTATCCTGTGAACGCCTGTAATCAACATACCCCAAGAGCTCAAATGGGACCTCACCAGCAGCAAGGAACGTGGACCGCCCCGCCATCCAACGGCAACGTGCCAACAAATGCTCAAATGGCAAACCCCAGTGGTAATATGTACCAGCAACAGCCTCAGCAGATGCAACAGCAACCAATGCAAAACACTTCCAGCTTCGTTAACGGACCTTACCCTGTACCTCAGTGGATGAACGGAGCTCATTGCCAACAACAGGCCCTTGCAAGACCTCCAAGCAACGCTTCCATGGGACCTCGAACGCCTTACATGAACGGACCTCCTCCATGTTCTTGCCCTCCAAACAATAACGTGCCTCAGCCAGGTGACTGCTGCAAATCTGGTTGCAAGCCCACCATGACAAATCAAAATGCACATACTCCAGGACAATCCATGGGACCACGAGGTGGACCTACTCCTCCAGTGAACGGCCAAGCTGCGGCCCCTAGCGGCATGCGACCTGATACTTATGAAAGGACCCTTGCCTATGTACAACAATGTCAGCAACACCTGAGCATCTCATCACCACCAATGTCTTCAGTAGCCCCCGCACCACATTGAAACAAGTCCGGCCCCCAGTGCCTTCTGATATTTCTAATTTAAGAATTACGATTTGCACATAGAATTGTAACAAAGATTGGAAATATCGTAATATTTTTAGTCTCGACCGAAATATTGATAGCAAAAGAGTATTTAATTACGCATGTGCAGCCT
The DNA here is from genome assembly GCA_034698345.1 of Sphaeridia pumilis. Lineage (NCBI taxonomy): Eukaryota > Metazoa > Arthropoda > Collembola > Symphypleona > Sminthurididae > Sphaeridia > Sphaeridia pumilis. Next base: position 1,452 of record JAQGBJ010003307.1, read on the forward strand.
ATTTTATGTGTAATGATATGTAACCAAACCTGGACATCTCATGTAAAGAGTATTAGTGTGTTAATCATGATGTAGAGATAAATTCGTCGAGTACGTGGTATTAGGTCTGGAAGAGCCTGTAGTCGTTCGTTTGATACTTAATTAAGCCATAGACAACCTTGTTTTAAACATGTGAAAAGTTATAGTGTGAGAGTGTGAGTGAGCTAATATGTTTTATTTATCGGGAAAATGTTATACTTCGACCAAGACTCAGATTTGTATTATACTCGTTAACTGACACAGTCTTCGTCCAACTTTTAAAATGTACTGTTAACTGTTACAGTTGTTCCTTGTTCTAACGATTTCGCATGTAAGACTATGTACAATTGCATGTAAGTTTGTGATTTTCGTAAACCTCAGAGACTCAATAAAGGAAACGTTTTCAGTTTGAATTCTACTTGTCATGTGTTTGCACTACTGCGTGCCTTTTCATCCAATTATATATTGTCAGAAGGGCGTTTCAAGCATAAAAACAAGAATTTTTATTCATCGTGAGTATCATTGACATTGGAACGTAAGCTAATTTTATAGCTTGCTGGCTTGATTCCAGCTTTTGAAGCATCAGACATATGCATGCACAACTTTTGTTTATATATTCTTCGCCTAACCTGAAGCTTAACCTACTGAACGTGTTGGTTATGTGGGAAGGTCACTGAAAGCAACATGAAACGAGTTAATTGTAGTAGCCGGGTTGATTCTAATCTTAAAAGTGCATTTCTGTATTCACTTTTCAAATGTAGCGGTAATTTTAGCAAGATTTGATGACTCAAGTCAACCTTTCATTTCTTTCAGTCAGACATAACGCTTTTCTGGCAGATAAAAGCAAACTTGCAATTTTAAAAAGCTCTAACTTTTGACTTCGAATATCAAAGGTTCTAAGGTTGTAGCAACGAAACGAGAAGCAATTCTGCGTAGCACTGTGTAGTAATTGTGAGAAAACTAGCTCGGGGATTTACTCTTGTTCTTGTTCTTCTTCAGCGTCCGGATCCTTGGTGAACGCTTCAGGAAGGGCAACTTGACCAGGCTGCAGAACGTAAACTCTTCGAGTAGGTGGCGCTGCGTTTTTGGCGAAAAACGCCGAGTAGTCTTTAACAGCCTTTTGTGGTTTTACAGGTTCTGAAACTGAGCCCAAAGCTGTACTTGCATAAATCTATGTTTTAATTCAGGATGAAATAATTTTGGGACCGTCATTTCAAACTCACCAGGTCCGTTTGAAGTAGCTCCTTGGTCACTTGAACTTCCGTTTGTCGTTGCTGTAGACTTCTGGTCACCAACATCGTCGTTGCTTTTGGGCGGCCATCCTGATTTTCTGAATGCTGGAATCATTAAACCATAGAACATATTCAAACCCCAGAACTTTTGAAATAAGATTGCTGAATCTTAAGGTGAAATCTTCATTACCCAATGAAAAGGCAGGAGTTGCTTTGGGCATCGGTTTCTCCTCGGCCTTCGGAGGCCACGTTGGAGTAAACTTGACAGGCCTTCCAAACTGGTCCAATTGAACGTCTTCCATGTCTTGTTCACCCATCATGGCTTTCAGAATTCAACTTTCCACAAAATTTACCACTGCGCCCTCTGGCTTTGCACTTCTCTTGGCTCTGTAGAAACTTCGCTGACCCGGCAAAACGCTTATTCGATCTTCGTCGCACTTGTTGTTCACCGTCGAACCTTGTGGCTATAACTAATGACTTGAGAGGATTTGGAAGCTGATCCGAACCGGGCAATTTCTTAAAGCCTCTCTTCTTCTTCTCTTGACTTGTTTGGTTCTTGTGTGCTACTTTATGTTGTTATTAAAAAAGTTTGTAGGAAATTATGTTTGTTTGTGCAGTCAAGGCAAGTACACATGGGGAGCCACCGGTAGTTAAACAGAAAATTATGGGTGGCAGGAGATGATACTCTTCATGTTAGAGATAATGGCAAAATGGCAAACACTAACAACTAAAGAAGCCCCAAACGTATCAGAACATGAGAAGACCAAGAAGAACCCTAAAGGTTTATCTGCCTGTAATCTCCACGCTATCCGAAAATTGCAAACTCGGTACCTCTGCTCCTACTACTGCTGTACCGATACGCTCTGAAACCTTGCCAAAAAAATTCGCAACATAATCAACAACGACAAAGCTTGGCTCCTGCACATGTGGTTCCGAGATCCTTTTTCCTTGAAAAGTCTAACGTGCTTTTGTGCAATTATGCCCGTTAGCTTAATAGATGATATCTCATTTATCGCTCCGATTTACCATGTCGAAAGATAAGAAGTCTAGCTGGCTCTTGCGGAGGCGGATGTTGGTTGATGGTGATCTAAACTGAATATTTTGACAACTGTATAGGACATTTCAGGCACGGGTTTCTCAAGTGAAGTTTACAGATTTTGACCAAATGATGACGCAAATGGTGGAATCTATGCCGGTCGTAGGAAACGGATGAGAGAGCAATGATAATAAAATTCACAAAGAAGAACATCTAGACTAGGGCAATGCTAGAAGTAGGAAGCGGTCCGGGAGTTGTCAAAGAAAAAGCGCTAATTTTTGCACGCTCTAACGAACGAGATTTTTCAGGGGGTCACAACAAACATGCCGACAGGTTTATGTTGGAGGAAAGGGAAACAAAAGATTCAACAGCTGAACAAGTGCAAGATTTCTACAAAGGAACATGGTGGTAGCAAACCATGACAGAATGAAATGTGGCTACCTTGACTTGAATATTATGCGATTATTTTAGGTTTTCTGGCATGGCATTGCGAATTAACGAGAAGGAAGCGTAAATACGGAGTAGGGACAAGTGTGCCAATATTTACGACCACGAACAACGTTTCATGATGAGACAAGCGTTTTAAGTGAAATGTGTCGTTAGAAGATGGTTTTGGCTGATTCGGTGAATTTTTTGCGAAAGATGTAAAAAGCGTGTAATGGGGGAGACTCGGGTAAGTGAAAGACGCCTTCAGTAAGGAGCTATTAACTGAATGCGTATGATGTAAACGCGGGTAGTAGCAGAAGTAGAACGTGGTTGATGAAATCACTTGATGATTTGTTGGTGTCAGAGGAAAGCCAATTTGGATGGGAAGAGGTCCATTTTTCTTGTTCGTATCGTTTCTGCGAGTGTGGTGACAGTAATTTATGTCGCTTGCGGGGATATAAGTTGAGTGCTAGACGATAACTGACGTCGGGGCGTAAGCTATAGGTGAACTTGAAATACCTCGGATTTGCAGATTCTGGTGTGTGAACTGCGGGGGCTTTGAATTGGAGCTGAACACGTTACGCGTGTAAAAGCTGAAATGATATACAAGGTTTGTCAGAATCATAGCCAGTTAATGTCAGTGGATGAAAGGTTTGTTTGTACATGTCGAGTATCGTTTACGGATGATTTGGAGTTGGCTCAAGCGTGGAATATCGTATTGCTGATTTTCGACAGGCATTTTGTACGGGTCTGAACGGTCAGAAGGCGGAATGAAGGTCCAACATATGTCGTTGGATGTTGAACAAAGGATTGAAGGATTTCGGCATCTTGATTTATTCCATTTCTGATATGTTTCTCGACTGAAAAAACCAAGGACATAACATAAGTTTTGATAAAGTACTAAAAAGAATATAAGCCAAAATTCTGTTGAAGTCACTTGTCGCGGTCCTTGTCCAGGGCATACTTGACGTCTTCAGAAGCAACATTTAGCGATATTTTTGTAGACGCTGTAATGAGTATATCGTTACTTTCCAAGCTGACGAGTCTTAGGGCTATCAGTCTCATTAAAGCTGCTGTGATGTTGTCCCGGGACCAGCATTTGCCTTCGTATTGGTTCTGAGCAACAACGCCAGATTCGACACGGCCAAATGCGATTTCTTCGTCACCAGTTCGCTTGACTTCGCTGACGACCCCTTCAAGAAGACACTTTTCCAGGGTGCTACAGTTTCGAATGGTCTCGACTTTGGGGGTAGTAAACAGCTCTTGGAAGGCTGCATTGACAGCATGGACTCCCTTGACACCAGATTGCTCAATCTTCTCCACCGTCCTTTTGGCTATCTGAAGTGCTCGACGAGCATCGCCGGAAACTGCAGCTACTTTCTTTGATAACAGGCTTAAGGCGTCCACATTCAGTTCAGTCTTGCGTTTCGACTTTTTCAACCAGGATTCCACGATGGTTTGGAGCTGACTTGCATCGTATGGAGGAAATTGTACTCGTGATAGACCCATTCGGGATGCGTTTCGGTTGACAAGGTTCTCGGGTAGATTCATTGTGTTGAAGATGCCGATGAAGGTTAGTTTTGTGTCAGGGTTGGTGGTCCATTCCAGCAACTGATACAGGACTGCTTGCCGCTTGTCCATCAGCTGATCCAATTCGTCAATGACAAGGACTGTGGGTATGATGTCAAGTGTTGCAAAATGGTTTCCTAGCTTTGCCAAAGCTTTCTTGGAGCTGAGCTTTTCTTCGGAAATGTGCTCCCATAGTACCTTCCAGATCTTGTCAGGGTTGGTTCCCAAAGACAGACCGTTAATATAAACATTGTTGAAATTAGGTGTACCAGAATTCTTTTCAAGTTCTTCCAGCACTGTGCTAACTATCAGTGTTTTGCCGGTTCCTGGAACGCCGCTGACGTACAGACATTTGCTCCCATTTTCAATGATGTTTTGCTGGACTAGATGCGATATTTCGTTGAACTGGTCTTCTCTGCAGGGAACTGGGCATAAGGGTATCACAGATCTTCGTTTTCCCATCTTGAGGTACAACCAAGGAATCCTAGAATCAAAATGAGAAATTTGGACATTTCATATTAGTGCACTTCAAGGTAAATGTTTGGTAGCCGACAAATAGAGGCGATTTTTCACAATTGACTTACACGTATGATGCTGAACCTAGATTACGCTAATATTTAGTATTTTAGAAGGCGATCGAGAATATTTATAGCACAGTCATTCAAAATTTCGTTACACCCGAAGTTTCTATTGGCCTTTTTCTCTGCGAACTTAGCTATGGATTTTTACCGCTCATCTTGGGAACAAAAACAACCAAATCCCGCCGCGCAATTTGAAAATTCCAAGGATATCTCGGAGCCATAGAGATGTCACGAAAAAGTCATGTTTACATTATGGAATGGATTTGCCATATTTACACGTCATTCTTCACTGAGCGTAATTCACCGTTTTAGTAATTTGCTGATTTGGCTGACATAAACATACGGTTCGAAGTGAGGATTGGTTGTGTGTTTAATGACAAGTTTTGCTGATGCAATTACCTTCAGACTCACAGTTGAACACCTCAAGCAGATTCAGTTGTGACCATCTTGATATTTCTGTAGCTTCAGCCACCTGGATTTGACACTTGCCTTCATTTTGGTACTCATTAGTACTCGTATCATGCCTAATTGACGAAATCGTTCAACCGCTGAAGAAAATCCACCCGAGTTTTATCTGACACCTAGGAAAATGGGCGTTGACGACGGTACTGTGGTCCAAGAAATCGAAATCACTGCAAAGCAAATTGTAGACAGAATCAGCGTCAATCTCGGAAATGGTGGCGTTGCGACCGGCAAGACTCCCGCCAACAACGGCGATCAGAAATCTGACCGGCAGACTCTTTCGAAGCGTCTGTCTGCGTCATATGGGATCGAGTTCGATCCGGTCGTTGGAACAACTGATGCCAGAAGAGTACCTGCAATCGAGGAATCCGTCAGCCAAAGTGGTGATTCGCCGAGGCCCGGGTCGGGCTTAAGCTCTATTCAAGACCATTCCATGGTGGAACGAAGTATGACTGAGCATGAGAAGAAAGCAGAAATTCTACTGAATGCAGTAACTGTAAGTTTTAAAGATTTTTAATAGTCGAGATTGTTCAAATCACCTGAAATTCACGAATCTAAATCTGTTCTGCAGAAATGGCTGAGGGAAGTCAATGGCGACCTTGAGGAAGTGAAGGATCTCTATAATGTCGACGAAATCTTGCCTGAAAATTTCCATTGGATCTACAGCATCGAATCTTACATCCGTAGCCTTAGCCGTAGTCAAAAAGGACTGGTTTCCAAAATATCGACACTGCTGGTCAACTGGCATAAACAGTTGTTTCATTTTGACAAGTATGTACTGTCTTTTTCTTATGCCTGTGAAACTCATGAGAATTGTTGCAAAAGAATAATTTTGGGTTTTATTTAGGCCAATAGCTGGTGAAACGGAATACAACAGAGTAATAGCGAATTGGGATCAAGCAGATGGAATCGCTACAATACTGAAGCTCAATTTGGTTTCCAAGTTCCCTGACTATGTCTCAGATGGGTTTCTGGCGTTTGAGAAGACCGGAAAAAGACCCATTTTGTATTGCAGTGACGAAGTGCTGGGAAATTCCCTTCTTACAAAGGTAAGGCTTGGTATTCGAAGTGTGTGTTTCTGATTTTAATGAATGGTTAAAGAATTGGACCTTTAATTCTAGCTGGCCTTACCGAAGTCATACCTTTCTGTAGTGAATACACAAGCAGAAGCGTGGAGCCATGGGATACAGCAAAGCTTAGAAGATACAACTATAGTTCCTATCGGTGTTATTCTCAATGTTGGTGAGTGACGGCTGTGAACTCGTACTTGGTATCTAGCTTAACTTGGTTATCAACACGAAACTGATTTAACGATTTAATCCTATAGACGCTAAACAGCTACCGCTTGCTTTCGAGGTGCTGGGAAGACACGGAATCTGGGTACACCTATACGGGCCTAATACCCTTGCGTATTTAGTCGAGCGGGCGGAAAATACACAGATCGGGAATAGCTTTACAGTTGACTTAAATTTGTGGATACGAAATCTTCGGTTGCCAGTATTGGTAGGTGCAAAATATATTTCGTTGATACTGATTGACTTCAACCATGTTTAATAAATGTAATGCTTGCAGACATTCTATAAGCTACCAAAAAGTTTAGAATCGGCTGCAGCACAAGTTACGGAGCTGAATGGGGATAATGAATTCAATATCTTCTCACCTTGGTTAATCACGAATGTATGTTTTTGCTAGATATCGCTAAATTCTGCTTAGTAATTGTATCTAAATGAAATTATTGTTACAGATTGTTGGAACCGATGAAATGAAGACTGCTGTAAGAGACATCACCAACAGGGGCAGATTCTTGTTGGGCATGGTGCGAAAGTATGATTGCCTGCAGATTGTGGTATGTTGAATTTGCTAGATTGAGACTAATTGATTTAAATGGATCGCATTTTTCATGTAGTCTTTTGGACATTGCAGCCTAACCTTTGTGAACTGGGTCCAGGAGCTGATGTTACCACAAGCATAACATTCCAGTATCATCCCTCTCAAATTTCAGAAGAAACATCTGAGGGCATGGACAGAACCATTACTGAAGAAAGCTACATCGAAACGCTGAATTCTTGGCTATATCACATCATGGAGCGAGATTTGAAAGGCTTTGTCCCAGTAGAATTTGTTCGAACTACCCACGGACTGCACATTCGTATTGACGTGTTCCGCAGTCCTAGATATGAACCTGAAGATGAAGAAGTGGTGCTCTCATTGTTTGAGAATCATCTGTCGGTGCTTCAGTCAACGGTTGCCCAGAAAAAGGTATTCCGTCGGCTCGTCCTCGAGGCTGAAGAACTTCAGTGGGTCAATCATGAAAGTGTTTGGGCTGGTATCGGGGCCGTTCGTTACATTCCATCATTCCAACGAATCAAACCAAAAGTTGATGAGAACCAAACACCAGAGGTTGCTGCTCTCCAGCTTGAAGAAAGTTCCAAAGAAAATGTCGACCACCTGAACGCTCAAATTGTTGATAAGCTGAAAGCGATCGATTCAGCCTTTTCTTTAGGTGAATTTTCAATCTTGCATTTCAACCGTATAGGAATACATAGTCTTGTTTTCGTTCACTGACGGTTTCGGTTTTTACAGGTGAAGGGTCTAACGGAGATTGGTGCGTGCAGTTTGGCATGGTTACGATGGAAACGGATGTCAAGGAGCTTGTACGGCTTGTGATTTCTGCAGGACAGGAGATTGAAGAAGGATCGGAATTCTTGAACAAAATGTCGGAGCTAGTCAAGCAAGGTATGAGTCTTCAGATTCAATCCCATTCAGATTCAGATACACGTTTTCCCGTAGTCCAATTTGCTAATTGTATCTTTGATCATAGGTATTGAGAAAGCCACCGAAGAACTTCGGCGGGAAGCAGAAGATGTCTTATGGGAAGAGGGAATCCTGCGAAGAGTACCTGTAGTGGGCACCTTTGTCAATTGGTTTTCGCCACCAGTCAAAGAGACAGGTGTTCGAGGTCGTGCCTTGAATCTGACACAGGGAAAGGTGCAGTCAACGGAGAATATTTACAAGTAAATGCTGTTATTATCCGTATTTTTACAAAATGAATCATGGATTCCAAGCTAACCAATTGATAATTCTCAAAATCGTAGGTACCACATGCAAGTGGTCGACGAAACTCCGAACAACAATCAGCAATAACCTTCAGTCGCCTTTTGATGTTACTTCCAGACATGTTTGCTACTTTCTTTAGCGTATAATTTTGCACTACAAATATACTTCAGCAAGCACGAGGACAACGAATGTATTTCCGCCTTTGATAATGTAGGCAAAATTTTGATTACTTTATTTCTTCATTCTAGCCGTTGATCCCAGTTACCAAAGCGAAATCGATAGTCAAGTCGAATACTGCATAATTGTAAATCACGCCCTAAGTAGTATTTATATTTATTCAATACATTTGTTTCTTTAGCTATGTTTTTCAGTTTTCAACTATACCAGTGGTTTGTTGTCATTATATTCATAGGAGTTGGGTCAATTCCTGGTACATTAATAAAAAGGAGCAGTCAGAATCTAATCTTTTAGAATTTAATGCTTAGGCAAGCGGGCGTCAGCTCCAAAAGGAAATCTTATCAATTATGACAGATAAGCGGAATATGGCCAAGATTGGCATTCGCAGATTTACAAAATCACGGCTATTTTTGTAGAGGTTAAATCATCTTCACTGACTTCGATTTTTGAATTCTTGTTTCAAAACGTTTAGGGGAAGTTCAAAATCAAAGTGGATACTCTAGACTGACAGGATCAACAATGCAGCTCCTGCCATACTCAGATCCGCTGCTTGCGGCCCAAGTCTTCAGTATTGTAAGTCCAACAAATAATTAAGCTCCAATTATAGTTGAATTCTTCTGGTTTACTGTCTTTTCCAATTACAGACTTGCGGCCTGCTGGACCTGGTTCTAATAGTGACGTCCTTCAAGCCATGGCCCGACGAAGAATGCTTCCTTGCCATCGTTATTATCGCGTTACTTTGTGTAGGAGCCTGTGCCGTTGGAGACAGATTTTATTTGAGTGAAACAACAAAGTTGATTGTGAGTTATTCAGAAGTAATATTTCTTTAGAATCTGACTTCCTACTAATGAATTGCTCTTACGAATGTTCTTAGGACATGATTGTATACGCTCTGGCAGGCGGAAGTCTTGCAACATCATCTATCGTGATGCTCACTTCAGCCATCCGAGTTACAGAAGGTCTGACAACAATGGTGCAAATTCAAAGAATCTTGGCAGCCGTAAGGACTTCAATAACGCTAAACCTTTTGATTCTTGCGGGTATTCAATGCTCAACTTTTTACGTTACAGCTCCTGGGCTTCGCCAACGGAATAGTCCTTTGCTCAGCAGGATTGGTACTTCTTCGCGAACTGCAAAACTCCATATACCCTATCAGCTTGACAAAATCCAAGTTTTTAGTGATTGAATGGGACAGAATCAAATCTTCAAACGTTGCTGGAAAGCTGCAAGTCGCCGTATTGGTACGTCAGATTTTTTGCGGAGGTTTAGCAGCTTCACAAACATCATATGGTATCTTTATTTTCCACAGGTAGTTGGAATAGTCGATCTGGGCATCACAGCCCATTCATACTTCCGCTACTCCGAAGAAATAGTCTTTCTTATCATCGTTTGCTTCTGCTTCGTTTTGTCTTTTATGGAGTTCCTTGGAGGACTATTCGGCCTGACAAAGACCGATGACGCTGGAGCCTTCATTGTGAGCCAGCCAAATGTTACTTGTCGTAGTTTTGCCAAAAGGGGAATTTTACAACTAACGTTTTGATTTCCATCCAGTCACTTTCAATTGCCCACGTTATAGGAGGAATGGTACTTTTGTCCGGAGGAATTGTCATGATTGTGGCTGTCGTTGACAAAGGTCCGGAGTCATGTGAAGACCATTGCAATTTTGCACCTTACGAAGAAAGAATCATTTCTGGGGTACGCAAGCACAAATAATAGGAGGTTAGATAAAAATAAATGCTGGAATCCTTTTGCAATTTGGTTGTACTTTTTCAGATCTTGGGCTCAGTAAACGGAATTTTGTACGGACTCACAGCTTACGCCCTCTTCAACGCTTCGAGTTCAGTCAGATCTAATGAGACTACACAGTATGACTGGGATTACGAGGATTTGCCACCTGTTGACCCTTGACCCAGTCAACTATAATTTCAGATGACTGATGGTTTGTACAGTTGATTAATTCACATGCTAGCTTTTTTCAAGTATCTTTCAAGGAATTAATCACAATAAAAAGTCTTGTAACTTGAATATGTTTGTCGAGATTTTACAGTGGATGACTTACACGCATGTGACTTCATTAACAATATTTAAAAGTACAAGTAAAGACTATGAAACGTTCACAGGTCACAGGTCAGGAAGTAGCGCTCGCTCTCAGGTTCCTGCGTAGAATCTTGCCACTTATTGTCTTTGGCAGGGCTTCGACGAATTCAATCTATATGCGATACCATCACAAATACATCGAAATGATTAATTTCACGCAATATAATTTTCTGTAGAAGTTTTTCACATTCCCACACTAACCTGTCTCGGATATTTGTAGGGTGCAGTATTATTCTTGACAAACTCCTGAATGTCCTTGACCAGTTGGTCATCAGCCTTTCCTCTGTAATTCTCCGTTAGGACGATAAACGCCTTGACTACAGCGCCGCGCTCTTCGTCCGGATACGCCACAACCGCGCTTTCAGCCACAGCCTCATGCTGCATCAGCACCGATTCTACTTCGTAGGGCCCAATTCGGTACCTTTGGAATTATAAGAGTTTCAATTACAGCTCTGTCTTGCAAATCTTTTAGGAAAAAAATAATCATGATGACAATTACCCAGCAGAAATAATCACGTCATCAGATCTCCCAACAATAAACAAGTATCCGTCTTCGTCCAAATAGCCTCTGTCGCCAGTAGTGTAATAGTCACGAACGTAGCAGCCGATACTCGTGTCGATTTCAAGGCCATCAAGGCCTTGTCTGACGTAACCTGGAAGGGAAATTCGATTTTAGATTTTTTTCAGGCTCCAGCTAATAAATAAATAAATAAATATATGGGGTGTCCAGAAGACGACGAGGGAGCCTTCGGCTCATTTCGATCCCCAGAAGTAGTTTTGAAGACTATTCAGCCTCCAACTTCCCTGTGGTTGACTTCAAGAAGCACAACACTTGGAAGAGGTTCAGCTGCGTTATGCTGCTGATGTGTAGAAAGGGTTCCTTCAGTAAAAGAATCCTTTCATGCAGGAAGCGGGGGCAAGCCCCAATAGTGTGGTAGCTGGTCTCCTCATCCAAACCGCATTCACACAAGGGGCTGTCCGAAAGCTTTATAACATACATATG
>JAQGBJ010003308.1:0-13108 GCA_034698345.1 Sphaeridia pumilis
CCACTGTAACTGCGTTATAATTTGATTTTTTCAAGTTAATTGAGCTTGCATAGGTTGATGACTAAAAGACTATAGTCCCCAAGTTTAGATTTTGCTCTAGCATTCATATTTCTCAAAGAGCAGCACCAATACCTGTGTAAACTTTCCAGTGTGAAAGCCGGAGCTGTGAGACAGGACTGCTGAAATCCCTGTTAACTGGAAGCCAGGTCAAGCTACTCTATGAAGCCATAACAGTAGCTCCAGTTTACCATCTCTGTACTATCTATGTACAGAATGTTAGGACAAACACTGAGTCTCTGGAAAACCCATCTTCTTAAGTGTTGTGGAGTATATTTCAAAGCCTTCACGCATTCATTTTGAAGGGAAGTTGAGTATTGCCTAAAGCTTTTTGCCAGTAGCCAGATTTGGAGGTGATCTGTAACAGTTTTTCAAGACAAACTGTCTATCGCTATTTTCAAGCCTTCTGAATATATTCATTTCTTCAAGGATTTGTGTGTAAATATTCGCAACACCGCTGGGCTTAAACCGTGTTTTCTTATAAAAGTTTGATTGAGAAATTCTCTCCACCTTTTTTCAATGAAAATTATCATTTACAAAATTACATTTACTACATTCGGAGACACGAAGTGCACGTATTGAAAGTCGTAAAGCGTGCGGAGTCTGTATTAAAATCTGAACTGAAGCAATAAAGAGAACCTTCTGAAGTTAACTTGAGGCGAATTAGCAATTAAATACACCAACGTAGTCGTCTTCAAGTATGTAACAAATATTTGAGGCGTCGCTTTTACTCAAGAAATATATAGTTTACTTTATTAGATGTGTAAAATAGCTATCGAAGGCTAAAGCTGATTCAGAGACGGATCAATGGCCGGTGATTTATGGAGATGTAATTTAAACTTGGATTCCCATGTCGCATCTGCTAAATTACGTGGTATATATAGTGGTGAAGGTAAAGACGTACTGACTATGAGTCCTTTCTACGGAGTCGACGGAGTCTTTCCAACCGATACGATTTACGACACTAAATTATTGTTTTGTCCTTTCACATCAATGGCGGCAACAGGAGGAAATTACACTACGTTCCCATCACAATCACCGCATCTCATGATGTGCTGTCCGCCGAGAATTCGAAACTTTCAACACCGCCGCACTTACAAAAGTTAGTACTTCCTAAATGCAGCTACTTTATGCTTGTAAAGGGGTTTTGGTCGATTTTTAATCTACAAATCATTTTTCTATTTTTTTATTTCAAGCTTCCAGTAAAAACTAAGGGGCGGAGGGGTGGGGTCCACAAAAATTAGATCAAAGATTAGCGGATACCCAGAATATCCCATATGTACCGAAAAAGTGCACGAAATCACGTTGATTAAAAGTACCGACGAATGGAACACTGCTTCAAGCACATTTTCAAAGAATAGCGCTCAACATGCACATTAAGGAGTGCGAAACTTAACGCCTTTCAGCCTCACCTGGAGCACATATACATCTAGAAACCACAGCGGCGGCGTCACCACAAATCTGTTTTCTATTCTTGTTCTAATAGAGATTTATCAAGCGTGCAAAATAAGTCGAGCATAAAAAGCACCTTCTTTCCCCTGTCACATTGTCAGCTGCGACAATTCCTTTATATAACTTTCACTTTACTAATTTTCCCTCTGTCTTATCCACTTGACTTCTTGCGAATCCTGCAGCGGTGGTATAAATGTCTGTATTCTCCTTCTTTTTACCAACTTCTGCTCAGCCAGTTCGTTTTCCGATTTCTCTCCGCATTAGGCCAACTAATTCCTTTCTCCATACGGTAGACACGGGAAATTTATCAACGACCCTCCTGCCGTTTGTAACCAACTCTTCTCGTGCGAGCGGAAGAGAAAAATGATTTCAATTTTGTCTTCTTCCCTCGAATCCTCTCCATACTTAATTTAAGCACCACATTGCTCACAAGCACCGCCGTTTCATTTCGCATCACTTCTTCTCCTCATCCTTTCCTTCCATTCCCACCATCTACTATCATATTAAGGTTCCTTAGCGCTTCCTCCTACTACATGCAAAACTTACGTAGCTTTACCTACTAAACGAATCGGTGAAACACTTTCTCCAGTTAGTACTTGTATACGTGTAAGTATAGGAGCTAAAGTGTGACAGTGTCCAAGACGGCATATAGTGTAACACATGTTTTCAGTGTTCCTTCTCGATGAACACGGAATGTCATTTAAAATGCTTTTATGGGGCGTGAAAGCTTTCCAACACTGTTCAGAATTCATTTAAGCATCCATGAATATTTACTTTCACTTTTCCCACACGTTTTTCAACCTCTTCTTCCTCTTGCCATTCTTGACTACTTATTATTATCTCTTCCCCCATCTCCACCACCGCCACTTGAAACCAAATTCAATTTACTGCTTAAGCGAAATGAGAGAGAGAGAGAGAGACTTTACTTTTCTTCTTTCCTCATTATCCATGCATCCCTTCCCAACCATGACAGTCTTTTGCAAAACTTATTCTCATGAGAAACTTTGCAACACACTTACCAACTACCGTAAGATAAACGTAAGCGGAAATTGGCGGCATCGTTGAAATTTGGCACTCGTAAATGCCACCGTCGGATATCCTCGTCGCTTTAATTTTAACTCCCCATGTGTTCCCCGTCGCCAGGAATGGAATGAACCGAGTGTTTTTAATGTACGGCTCCGTTCCTCTGGAAATTAGATGCGTATCGCGATGTCTCATCCAGGTCACCTGTCAAAACCACAAATTGATACTGTACATTCTCCTGAGAACCTAATAACAATCAACCTAATTACCTGTAACAATAATAATTATTACGCCAAATTTAATTTTCGTGGAGAGAAAACAACTAACTATTTTACGTGTGCTGGCTCTGAAATTCTCAAAATTTAGTACCTGGTGAAAGTCAACTTTCACCAGGCTTCATGAAAACGCTAATTGCCGGAAGGCATGGAAAATTATCTCGCCCTTGTTATTGCTCCAGAGCGTATCATTTTGCTTCCAACTTCTCTCTGTGTAACTTGTAGGCGACTGCTCTGTCAGTATATTTTGTACTCAACGTTGGACGACGGGTACCAAAAACTCGGCCAAACTTACTCCCATACGCCGTTGATATGTTTTACTCGAGCCAAATTATCATGGCTATCTGTCCGTTTAATTACTACTGCTACGGCTGTAATTATATACAATTATCGGTTAGCCACTCTCATCCTTTCTGTACCAGTTCCGTATAGTGCCTTGTACATGGTCATTTTCATCATTCTACTTTTATGAACAGCTGTAATGCAATCAAGCCGAACTTTCTCTCTATTCCCTCGTTATCACAGACCATCTATCTGCGATTGAAGCTACCAAAGGGTTCATTTTGTGGCTCTGCTGTTATGAATTGATGAAACTGTGCAGACAGAACGACCTTGCTTTCCTGATAGGAATGCCGACATAATATTTCGGCTACAACTTTCTACATGACGGCCAGAATTATTTGGGGGAATCGCAACTTCTGGAATAGGGTGATACAGTTGATGTAGAGAGCATATTTTGGCGCCGGTTCAAAATTCTAAGGGGAAAGGGTATAAATTAATGGATTTAGTAGTAAATTCTAAAGTCGAGATCTCAGCTACTGTTCACCAGCAACTAGCAACACACAAAATGGTTTTTGTTGCGACCAAAAACTTTTAGTAAAAAGAAACTTGAGATTTATGCAGAGTTGCCTTAAGGAATTTGTAGAATTGACTATTTGAATATAAAATTCATTGGCGAAAATAGAGGTGAGTTTGAAGCACACTCAAGTGAGGATAGTCTTCTACTGGTTCACCGTATTGGGGAAAATGAGGGAAATGCAGATCTTGAATTCGCATTTGTATCCACAGTGAGGGAAATATTGACGGAAAAATTGGGAGCTGTATTTGTCACTGTAATGGGATAATGGGTGTAACAAAAGAAGCGTTTTGAGCCGCGTTTGTCTTCAACAAAAGGTTTTTTGATGCTACATTTGCAATGTTACCGTCTCAGGTTATCGTGAATCCTGTCTCCCAAAAGGCGAACTATGTTTTATTTTGTGATTCGAGAATCTTTTAGATGGAAGAAGGTGTGAAGTTATACTGTTTCCTGTATTTATTGGATTGTTCTGGATTGCCTATCGTCCTTCCGCGGAAATGGTATCCCGACAAACGGTTTTTACGCAGGCTCCTGGTACACGTGAAAATAGTGCTGGGAATGGGGGATAAGACTGAATTTCTCATCCGATAGATCCCCCTGACAACGTCAGTCAGCCAACAGCGATCGGTGTGTAAGCCTTGAAAATCTTTGCTGCAATCCCACAAGCGTCCTTATAAAAAATGAGGGTTTAACCGACGGTACAAGTGGGAGACACAAAGAGCAGAAAAGCTTTCGCCACCGGGAATGGTGGCTGCAAGAAACAAAACGATGTGAGCCGGGTTCACTCTTATTTGCACGCTGACGTGATTCGCCCATTAAAAACGTTTGTGTCCATCAAAAGTATTGCTACTACTGTTGTATTTCAACGAGAGATCAAATTTTCAAACTCCAGCTATTTTCAATTATATAATTTATAGATGAAGCATGTCAAAATGTTTTGATTTGATTCGCTTAAGACCGAGATCAGCAAACGATTTTGTTCGAAAATAAATTTGTTTTGGGTTTAAATTCACCTGAGATTTACTGTCGTTTAGTTTGCTTGCGGTTCTTGAAGGTAGCTTCCAATAATGACAGGCATTTTCATAAGTAACACTACTGTTGAATAGTGCTGGCTGGGCGATATACAAAGGAGTCTTCTACAATTTAAACGCGTTTGTCTTTTCAGATTTCAGTTGTCGTCATCAGAGTCATCCGACTTGCTGTTAAATATACTTTACCAGAAGGCTTCGAGGCTTCCGCTTACATCAAATAGCTTTTACTACGGTTCCGCAATAGCGAGTGTTGAGGTACTTTGCTCCCTAAACGATTTTGCTGCTAATTTGCGAGAATAGCCTTTTCTCGTTCTGCGTGGTTGGCTTCACTAAAACGCTTTGATTTACGAATCTGCAGTCCCACTCAATGCAGGGAAACCACTGCAATGTTTGATCCATCTAACCTTTTTTGTTTCGTTCGCTAAAAATGAGTGTTTGTACCGTCATTGACCGGCAATGGTACGGTAACACAACACTATCAACTATTATTTGGTGTCAAATCGATACAAAGGAAAGAACAAGGTGTCTGTTCCACGGCTGCTTTTTAGCCAAGCAAAAGGACAATATTTTTGTTTGCCCAGGAATGTCGCAAATTGCTTGTATCTCGATTGAACATCAGTGACTGAAAGAGAAGAGCCGTCTGAATATAGCTTTCACATGTACTCGCTTCAAGAAAGTCAGTCAAAATGTAGCGCGACCTTCTTAAGGTGAGGAAGTAAACGTTGTTTACAGAACTTCATTGTATGTATTGCCTGTTCTTCGTAATAGCAGCAAGCAATTAAAACACGAACCGAGAATGTAACGCATCGTGGCTACAATGAAAGCGTTTCTGTGTTTTGCAAAATGCACTAAAAACGCTTCGTCTGATCTCGCATTTTTAGTCAGTGCAGAAATGCCATGGTCGCGAGAATTTCTGACTGACCGACAAGCTTTAGTTTCCAAGAATCTTGCAGGAAAAAACCAACGCAGCAACGCTACTACTCACTAATTCTTTGCCAAAATCGTGAGAAAAATATCTTGATCTCACGTCCTCATTACGCCAGTCAAGACTAATGTAAGTCGCCTGGCTTCACAAACTTGGATAAATTCTGTCGAAAAACTTGGCCTTTCTCAAACTTTGGTCCTTAAGTATTTGGACTTTTCTCATGTACACAACTCGCACTCACCCAGTTTCTACAGCGTCCCATGTAGTTTTGCTGATGCATGTCGAAAAGTAAAGACAGGTTAAGTTTAACCTTGTCCCGCCAATATCTTCCGGCTCAATCAAAACGCGTTAACATGTCTACTTACTTGCTGTAGCAGAGGAAACTTTTCCCTATCAGCGCTAATTTCTTGGTGTTAACATGGTTACAATTGACCCGGTATCAGCAATCGTGCCGTATACATATACAAGCCCAAATATAGTATCGACTTATACTCTCTTTGACACGCGATATTCGTTCTTTTTGTCAAACCTCTAGACTTGCAATTAACACGTAATTCAATTCCTCCCTCTTCCTCCTGAATAAGTTAAGGACCGCCAATTATTTGAGGTGAGAGGCACGATCATTTTGCCCTGCCAATTCCTAGGCGTTTTAACCCCAAGTTTTATTGCCCTTCTTGATACTCTTTGCCCAGGGAAAAACTCCTCAACAGTCTCAGTCAGCGGTCCAAGAATCAGCTGGAAACTTATGTCACCGTTACCCCAACTTCTTGCAAAAATCCAGCCTTCTCAAGCTTCCCAGTATACTGGAACCCATATTCGGGCTTACTACGGTCTTTCCTGTACTAATGAGCGAACATTAAAGTTTGACAGGAGCCCTTTCTGTTCTGTTACGACATTTCTCCAGATTCCATTACCTTGCATAGGGGAGTAGAGCTGGAAAAGACGTGGGGACATGTTCTTGTTTATTATTTCACCGCCCTAGGTGGTCGCAAACCTCTCTTTGTACAATATAACACAATGAAAGCTATGAGCAGAAATTGCCTCAGCCGGCTGGTTGGTCCCTCCTCCCCATGCAAAACTTTCCGCAAACTTTGTTGCCTTCCTGTATTCTCGCCATTGCCGATCATTCTTGCACAAAGTTTCTGGAGCAAACCCAAGATCAGCGAGTAAAAATTCACCTCAAGTCACGACATCTTTTTTCCCTATTCCGTACCTGGAAGCCTGAATTTAAGTGACACAAGAAGGAAACCTACGGGAAGGAAACCTCGTAGACGAAATTCGCCATGTATACAGAATTTTGCAACCCGGTGCATGCATCTCGTTCCTGTCGAGCTTCACATTGTCCCATAAAAAACTTTTCGCCCTACAGTCCGTATTACACCATTTAACGTTATGCAACTAACTTTTCCCATCACATCACGTTACTTTTGCTCTCAGAAATTTTAGTAAAACCTCAAGTTAACGAGAAGTCGTCTGCACATACTACAAAGAAATAGCAAGCATATAATATCCGTTGCTCTTTTTGTTCTCTTTTCCTGCTACAACCCGATTCACATGATACAGTACAAATTATTTAGCCTTCCCCAGAGATGTGGCCGCTACTATAAGCAACGTGGAGAAATGTAGCCAATTGAGTCACTTTCTCGTTTACTACTTTGAGCCGGGTATTTTTGCCGTTTTATCTCTCATGCTCTCCTTTCTCTCGTCTTTTATTTTCGCTGTCTCATAAAGGAGATGCACTCATCTCTCCACAAGATTACATCCTGCATTATTTTGTCAATTGCTTTTTCCATCTCTCGCAACTCTTGTTTCACTAGCTCTCACATTCCCGAATCCCTTATTGCAATTTACCCGTCTTTCTCCCGCAACAACGGTTTTGGTCCCGCCCGCATCAGATCGCAAGCTTCATCACTTACAAACAACTGTTCAGTCGTTTCATTGATGTTATCTCATGACGACTCTCGAGTCTTGTTCTTCGCTTGCATTCTTAATCTCGTTCATGGCTATCAAAGCTCTTTTCATGTTCTTCTAACTGCTATAGAGGTCTTCACAAAATTCAGCTATTGCAAAACTATCTTCAATCGTCGTCCCAAATTGTTGTCGACTATCAACTTGAACGGTTTTGCATCGACTCGCATACTTGATTTACTCTTTTCTTTTCATGTTGTAATCAAATCCAATTGTGTAGTTTTATGCAACGTTGTTTATGTCGGGCATACTTTTTGATCTAAAATCGAAGGCATTTTACTTGAACCTAGCGGCCTTGAACTTTCTCCCATCTTTGTCCAGTTTCGCAATATTTATCCTGAGAAAATATACCGAAATTTCCGTTCATGCCCAAAAACGATTGATTATGTTGGATTAGCGATTGTATGACATGAAATGTCTCTTGGCGGGTGTTAAAACAATAGACTTTGATGATTTAGGGCAAGAGTGGCGGGGGGCAGGCAAAGTGTGTGGGGATCATATCATATCGATGTGAGCAATAGGGCCAAGAGTCTAGTGTAGGGCTGACAGGTCATTACCGGACAAGAGTAACGCGTGTCGTGTTGAGCAGAAGAAGGTTCCACCAGAAACCTGAAAAGCGTCTACAGCGTCCAAAGCGCCTTTGCAATATTGCTGAAACTCGACAATACATGGCGTCTATCCATGCTCTCCTTCTCCTCATGTCTGAAGATAATGTCAGAAGGGATTCTTGACATTGATGGATTATCACATTCATGAGCCACAGCGGCTTTCTCCACTACACAGTCTTCAACAAATAGAATGAATATCCTATTCCTTCTCAAAGTAGCCCAATAAAGCCCATATGCATAAACATGGAGGGTCGTGTTTCAGCGCCGAATTATCCTATAGCTCTGCGACATGTCTGTATACACTCTCGATACAAATGCTATCTTCGTGGTTCGACAATACTTTTACGATACTTCACTCTCTTGCTGATGCCCTCCACCAGAGTGTGAAGAATTTTGTTGCCAACTTTTACTTTTTCCGCGGTTATTATATATGTGAGAAGAAAAAGAAAAGACTTGCTGTGAGACTACGGAGAATGGAAAATTCAACTTCTTGCAGAACAACACTTTGGAGAAAAGCGGCAAAGTTTCACACAAATGCCAGTATTTTTCAAAAGAGTTTTCAACTTTCACACAATGCTCCAACTATGAGGCTGATCAGACTTTGCTATGCTGGGGTTCGAGCATATAGGATGGATAACTACGTTGCTCGTTCGTTCAACTGGGATTGGGTTCTTGAGTTGCATGAAGAAACTCTTTAGTTTTCAAACGATGGATTTGGAAGAAAAGAATATAATGTATGACTGATGAGTCATGTCAAAATCGCTTTCACCGCCCTTGTGAACATCAATATTGTTGCTGTAAAATGAAGAATGCCAGCGATTGTTCCGTTTCTAACAGTAAAGCAGTTGTGGTGAGTTAGCGCTCTATAGGGCTACATTTTGAAGAAATTACAAAATTTCTTTTAATAAAAATTCATGTCCTCTAGTATCTTTTACACTGTCTAGAACGAATGCATATATAAAAATCAAAGACAG
Organism: Sphaeridia pumilis; assembly: GCA_034698345.1. NCBI lineage: Eukaryota > Metazoa > Arthropoda > Collembola > Symphypleona > Sminthurididae > Sphaeridia > Sphaeridia pumilis. The sequence goes on from JAQGBJ010003308.1 coordinate 9,170, forward strand.
CCCCAATGAATTTTTAGAATGAATTCTTCTCATTTCCTTATGAAACTGCCAGTGCATCATCGCGTGTCAAAATGCACTTTTACATCGGCGTCATTTATACAAAAAATGCATACGGGAGTAATGTACATAATGGAGATGATTACTTAAATGAATGCGGATTATCGATCCGGTACCAAAACTGCATGTGTAATATTGCCGTGTAGAAGCTGCTGCGGTGATGAATAATTTGATTTGCTGACATCAAAGAGCATGTACATTTGTAGCAGTTCTATCGACAAAATCAGCAGGCTGTTTTTCATGACGGCTGATTGTCGAATTTAATCAATTAGCTCGTCTATCCCTCGTTTCAGCCACTACAAGGCCACAGCATGTTGATTTATTGATGAAGCGGTACTTTGCGAAAGCTACTTCTCTAGAATTGGAAATGATGGAATTAGTTTTGTCGAATGCAACATTTGGGCTGAAGTTAGGATACCAAGAGAACAAATTATGTGGTCCTACTCATAAGATTCCCTTCAAGTTGAACAAAATGCGAAAATAAAAGCGGATACCATGGAATGACGACGGATATTTGACTTGACCTTCCACAAATTTTGTCTTGGAGCTACACAAGCATCAAAAACATGTATTCTACTGTTACGACCCCCATAAAACAAAAGTTGCTCGCATTCACAGTAAAACATCGAGTGACATACGCTGGAATAACATGTCTTGCTTTCCACAATCCCCTTTTTATCATATTCACTTCCAAGTTTTATGTCAAAGCAGATACATAAAGAGTATACATAAATTTAGCATTTTTTATACATGAAATCTTCACAACAGTTGTCAACAGAGGATAATCCATTATAGATTCTTACGGAAAATTGCTTCAAGCTCCTTTGCCTAACAAACACAGACCTGGGCTTTTGGCGAACAACTGCTGTCATCAAGTCCCCGGGAGGCTTATCAATTTCTTGCTGAGTGCACTCTTTGCCATCTTGTAGTGGCATTGAACAAGGTACAAAAAATCCGTGTTTCGGCCGCTTTTTGTTACTAATGGTTTGAGAAATATACGATGCAGAAAAGGAATGTTTTTGCAATTCTTATTCTTAAAAGCCATTTTGAAATATAAATTATGTAATATACAAGGAAAAGGTCTTTGTGTACTGAAAGCACGGCATATGACCTTGGTTTAAAATTTTATGCTGCTTCAACAAAGGAGCAACTTATATTTTATGCATACACTTTCACAAAGGATAAACAAGCTCGTTGGGCCATAGACGGAAATTCAGATTTACGAAGAAACTCGATTTTTTGCAGCACTGTGAAGAAATTGAAGCAACAATGTTCATCCAGACTGGTTGTGACATACGCAGTATTCCGCTCGTTCGACCTTATCATCGGACAGATTTCAAGATTGATCAAGACAAAAGATCCACCTGCCATCCCAATCTAATGGATTCTGAGAATTTATCCACTAGACTCCACTAGATTGATGGAGAAACCCACAAGTCTCACTATCAAGTCCAGCAGCCGCTATCTTTTGGCTCAGGTTCAATTCAAAACCACAGGCCGGGTCAATAGAAAAACGCTCATAAATTGCCAGAGCAAGATGATTAGAGCACACAAGAAGCTGAAACTTTTACAAGGCTATGAGATTGTTATAGGAACCATTTGAGAAGAGCGGCTACATTGTCAGTGTTGGATTTCCACTAGACTTTCAGAAATAGGAAACATGGAAACACAGGAACTGCACCATGTCCACGCTTCGGCCCAAATTCCATATTCGGAGAGCTTTTTCAGCAACTGTTCCATCCAGTACAGCGCACATTGCGTGAGAAAAAGAAAATATTTTCCGAATCTCCTAAAAGCTATGAAAGGCTACCAGCTGGACACTTTCCAGAAAATTTTATCTCCTGCAGTTGTAGTAGACAGTCTTTTGTTCTATTCTATCATCGAATTGTGTTTGTGCCTTTTGAATGGTTAGCTTGTATTCTCTTCATGTATTTTCTATAGTTCGACTTTCTTCTGTAAAACTAACGCGAACAGTCAACCAGTCGTCAGGAGTTGGCCAAATGTTTCGGTATTCCCTTGTGTTTTGTTAGTATTGTAGCCGACCTTTGTACAACAGCTCTGTCCATCCGGAATTCGGTATCAGTCTTCGTTTCTACTTTTCCAAGAAATTCTAGCCTTGAGATGGACATCCAAACATGCAAGTGTGCAACAACGCAACAATAATCTTGGCTCTCGTTTTATCCGCAGATGGCGGTTCTTTTAGTCCTTTCAGCCTCTTCTTTAGAATTCCTTGCCGTTTTTCATTGTATTCTCACTCTCATTCAGTCGCAACCAGCGTAATAAATTGGCTCCTCTTTTCTCCGCAACCATGAAAAGTGTGACAGGAAGTGCAAAAACCAAAAGCTTTTCCAAACTCACATTCCGGTAGAAGCCCATTCAGTCAGTCGGCTCATTCTCCACACGACCTCGCTTGATATTCAGCAAGCCATCTCAAGTAAACTATTCTCGTTCAACTATATATATAAACATAACTTCCTAATCGTCGCCAGAATGCTTCGGAAACGAGACGTATAAAAATTCACCAGGATGTGGATCGTTAGTATCTCGTGTATAAATATTGCCGGTTCTGTTTTGTATTTTGTTTTGTTCAAACAAACAAGACTGAACACTTCCGATATCCTGATCCCTAATACTTTCACCAACACGGAAGATGGTAAAATCGGTTTCGGAAATTGATAATCTTCTACAGCCAATTCCAAGTCTTGGAAGCAAAAACCAAAACTTTCTCCTACTTTCTCTTTTAAGAAAGTCAAGAAACTGAACTGCTTCCAAAAGGGAGGATCACCAACCAGCTTCTTGTCTACTTGATTAGAAATGCATGATGGTCGGCAAGGATTATTGTGGTGGCAACGCCCTTCCGTATGCATTACTTTGAGCTATTCTACAATTTTTCCGCATAGTATAAACATGTTTCTTTCCATGTTGACTCATACGTGACCAGGCGGCTAATATCGTTTCCGCCAGCTCACTCAGTATTAGCTTTCAGCAAACGAGCAGAGCAACAAGATATTCTTCTTAAAACCAAAGTTTGTCTGGCCTCCAGGCCTCGACTCCTCCTTCCTCTAATTCCCTTTAATGTGGTTCAAAAGTTGCCAAAGTTCAACTTTGCATCGAGCTTTTTCAAAAGTGCTTCTCTTGCTTCAGCTCCTTGCTATGTGCTGCTGTCGAGAGTTGTTGTAATCAGACAAAGCTTTTACGTTACTTTTTCAGCCGGAAGCCACCACATCTTTCAACATTGTACGGCCGATCGAAAGTCTAAGTTTTTGTATCTTCTGGAACGACACGAAGCTCAACCGATTCCAAGAAAGGCGAAGGAGCTCATTTCCATTGCAAATTCACTGTCTTCTTTCCTCAAGGAGGATACCAGAGTACAAACAAGGCAAAAGTCTTGCTGACGGAGCAAGAAATATACCTTGAGCTTTTTGATCTTTTACATCACTCAAATCATCCGACTCTTGGCTTTGTGCTTTTGCAAACAGCCAATTCCGTCTACACCGCAAAGTCGTATTTCAGCAGCCGCAGAAAACCAACACTTTTGGCACCACTACTGACTGACTGAGAGTGAAAACATGCATTTATCTGACATGACTTGTGATCGCACTTTTTTGAAATGCGCTCGATATACAAAAGTATTTCCCTTTACGGGATGGGTTTGAGTGGTGGTCAAAAACTTTTGTGACCTGGAATATCTCGACGGACTTTGGTCATTGTGCGGATGTCAATTGCAAAGTATGTGAAATTGTTGGGATTGTGGAAAAGCTGGGCAGCTCTCGAGGATCCGGTCGTGCGGCACATTTCACATTTGCTCCATGACTGATGTGACGTTGATGATGATTCAAACAAATGAATTTCTCCTTCAATGGGCTGTGAGACCAGGTTGCA
>JAQGBJ010003309.1:0-13103 GCA_034698345.1 Sphaeridia pumilis
AAACCGTTTAAATGTATTGCCTGTGGTAAAGCATTTCCGAGAAAAGATAACTGCCGAAGGCACATGCTGATTTGCAAAGTTCAGAATGGTCAAGTGACACAGCAACGGGCGTGCTTCAGCATCGACGCAATCAATTTCGGCCAAGTACCGACTACTCAAGTGGTTGACGACTTCGTGGGCGTGGTTGGCCTTCGTTCTCAGTACTGGAGTCACGCGATGCAACTTCGTAATTTTCGGAACCCCTCAGAAAATACTGCATTTACAGGTATTGCTAAAGCCCTGGGATCAGTAGATAGTGAACCTTTGGATCTTAGAATGTGGAAAAGAGATTCAAATACGCGCTAACATTAAATGCACCAAGACCGCAATCTATTGGCCCTAGAATGTGCTCACTGGCATGAAATATCAATCTATTATAAATATATTTAATTTCTGCACATGGTTGACGAAACGTAACTTGCAGCGTTCTTTCTGTTCTCTGCCATTTTGTGGCGTCTCATGAAGAACCCTTTTGTGTCAACCAACAAAGTTTTATTTGCAATAAGTTTTCCCTAATGTCTATTATGTGAACAAACTCACAGATATAAAAGCATGGATTCACTTCCCTTTGTAAAATATAATTCATGTCAATACTGGATCAAATTCTCAGGCTATGCATAATGCTAGATGATAAAACTAGCGAATTACATCATACCAGAAGAAGGAATGCTGTCAGAGAAGTAACCCCAAGAAGCATGGTACTTTCTCCAGACGTAAGTCATCTCACTCACTGGTTAACTTATTGCTACACAGCTGGGCTGTTTAAACAATTTACATCTTCAAAACTTTCAAGTCATCCCGATGACATTGTCATACTTTATAGTGGTTAACTATCAGCAAATAATAATAAACTAATTTATAAACATATGTAACTATATAGGTCCAAGGTAAATAACTCTCCATCGATGCCACTGATTTGAACGTTTCAGACGAAGATACTTCTTAAAAAATGCCTTTCTTCTTCTTCTTGTCCATGCTGGAAAATCGAAAAAGTATTGATTATATACAACGCTCATTGAATTGCCCGTACATGAAAAGCAGCGCAGGAAAATATACAACAGCGCGTAAGCTACAACAATGCAAGAAGCTTAAAGTAGACAATGTCGGGTTTTGTATACACTATAAATGTAAAACAGAAGAAAAGCAAATAGTTGGTTTCAAGAATATTTCCACCCACGTGATACACAACACAAAAATAAATACTTGGATACCTTTCAAAACATGAACATAAAGACCAAAATTTGTTCTGGTTTGCCTTTCAAGTGATGTTAAATTAAGTCAAATCTGTATAAGTATTGTCTATCTGCGCTGATCTTTTAGTGTACAAGCCGGAAACCTGGCTTCAGATTCAGAAGTGTACAAATAAAATAGAGTTTAAAAAATCGTCAAGACTGAGTGCACTCTTGACCACGAAACGATGTTCTCTGTTGCTTTGGCATTGATTTGCTGCGTTTGACGCGACTTTTGGATTCCGAACTGTTTTGGGAAGCGGAAGTAGATGCAGATGAATCATCCAAATATTTCGAACTGACATCACGTCGCAAGCTTTGTGTCCCATCAGGAATATCTTTCACTATTCCCTTACAAGCTCTATAGTACAAGACATAAAAGCAACAAAACCAATCAGCAAAATAAAACACGAGCATATCACGCATGCAGCAACATAAGGCAATTAGTACAGCTCTAACGAAAGCTCATCCTGTGTGTTTCGAACCAAAAAGGAAAAGGTCATCTAGCATCGATCTGTTCAAAAGGTTAATTTTTCCCCTGGGAATTCTCAAAGTTCTTGAAAGTTACCTGAATTTCTGAAAACCACGTTTGCGAGTTCGCAAAAGTCAACCCTGTGTGTAACAAAGTTGCCAACGAGAACGTGTAAGATCATCAGAAATTCAGGTTTCCGTTCCAAAAACTTTATTGAGGATTCCGTTCGTTCTAAGGACAGATTCAACTTTAAAGACACAGATACGGCCCCTAAACATTACTACGTTCATAAGATTCAACTAATCGTCTTCCATCGATTCAACCCATTCCTGCAGATCCTCCAAGTCGAGACTTGGCAAACTCTGGGCTGAATAACCAGATCTCTCTATTAGCAGTAAATCGTGCCTCATAGGCGGTGTAAGATTGATTTCCACGTCCCCAGCAATCCTTACCAAAGGTCTCAATGAACTACACAAGGCGTTAGACAGCATTAGTAGTTTGAAAAGATAAGCATTTTTCACTTTCTCACAACACAGACAGATTCAAAATAAGAATAGGTTTAAAAGCGTTGCATTCAATGCAAATTGCAAAAGCACTTTATAGTGATATCAACGTGACTTACTCTTTGGCAAGCGACTCTGTATGCTTTCTTCGGAGCTCTTCGAAAGTGATGTTGTTAGTATGTTCCCAAGCCGCTTTCTCCTGGTCATACTGCCGTTTCCGCTCTTCAACTTCTTTCTGCAACTTCTCGACAGCTTTTCTCATCTGCTCCTCACGCCGCTGGAGCTGTATGAATTCAAACTTTCATTAATTTCATAAGGTCACACAGTAAATGTAAGTTTGTGTTGCTTATTACGTCATTTTCAGAGTCAATAATTCTTTGGTTCCTTTCTTTCACTTTCTTCTCAAAAACTTGTTCCATTTCCAGTTCTGTTTTCCTCATTTTTTCTTCGTGGTTTTTTCTTTCTTCTTCCAATTGGGCGAGCGGGTTCCTGCAAAAAGTTCATACCGATTAGAAATTTATCTTCCTACTCCAGTTAACCAAGCAAACTTTCAGGTCAAGCTACAACAGAGCATTCATTATCAGCAATGGAAATATTCATTCAGCTTGTTTGCAAAATCCAGTATTTCCATAGTACATGTACCAAACATTTTGACTACAACCCATTGCTTCAAAAACTCGATTTCCAATTTTGATGTAAATGGTAAATACTAACAGCATTTTGAAGGAACAATCATGCACTTTCAGGATGAACTCATCTAGGCATCCCCGACATCGAATAAAAAAGCTTTTGCCCGTACTTTTCCGATGAGCAGATTACATGCACGCTGACCGAGATGTTCGAGATCTAAGTAAGATCTAATACGCCCATGCCTAATGCATATAAATTTCTGGACTTCACTCGTGCACAAACGCATTCTTGAGACCATCATAGATGATCAATTTCCAATTGATCCATTACACTGACATGCTTCCTATAATGTCTCCCAAATCTCAGAAAATTTCGCATTCCCATTACGCTTCAAGAGTATATTTTCAGATCAGGATTGTTTATCTTCAAGGGGTAGAATGGGAAAACCGAGAGCAAAGCTTTGTCAAAATCTCTAAAGAAACAGGACGTGCATCACCCCACCCTTCACATTATTGCGAACTTACCATATTGTGATAAAGCAATTGGGAACTCCAGGGGATTGAGCACTACATGAAATGGAATGGAATAAATGATCGATATGCGTTAAATCTGATCATGAATAATTTTTTGCCAAACTGCCAGCCGAAATAGTCGGACAATAGAAATATCAGAGAATTACTCTATTCATTTAACCCTAACGGTCCAATATTGCGATTAAATCCGCTTATTGACGAATATTTATGAACGAATAGTTGAATAGGCAAGCATCAACTTACTTGTCACCATAGACCTTCAATGGTTTTCCATCAGGCCCTAGTCCAGCCAACTTCCTACATCTGAAGTTTTCGTAATGGACGTTATTGGTTACGTCTTTCAAGTCTTGAAGGTGAGTTCGGACCACCATATTTCTTAAAGGTACAAAGTCACAGTGCTCCATGTTTTCAACTGAAAAGCATAAGAAAAACTTTAGAATTTTTTAGCACGCCTAGAGTTACTAACAATGGTTCAAGATATTCTTACTTAGAACCACGCCCCATGGATACTTCCGACCGCGCGCTTTCTTGCCATCGACCTCAATGACGGTATTCGAACCAACAACAGCAAAAGGAACTCTTTCCCTCATAGCTTTGTTGGATTTATTCTCTTCTTCGTCATCACAGTCCGGGAATTCATAAATTTTTATCTTATGCTGGGAAATCTCATTCAGCACCTGTAAATCAAAGCAAACCACATGACCCAGGACGATGAAATTGCATCCCTTCCAATACCGGCTATTCAACATACCTGCTTCTTGAAGTACGCACACTCTTCCGGCGTCATTGTGTCTGCTTTTGCAATAACAGGAATGATATTAACTTTGTCATGAAGCTTCTTCATCAGTTCCACATCCAACGGTTTCAACCCATGTCCCGAAGGGGCAATGAAGTACAAACAGCAGTGCACACGGCTATCCACAAGGGTCTTTCTGTTTACTCGTGACTCCGAATTCAGGTAGTCCTCGTACCGGTTTTCGATGTAGTCCAATACTGGTTGCCAGCTATTATCATCAAAATAACATTAGTTTTCACAAACGAAAGAAAAATTTAGCCTAAGTTATTTCGGTACAATTATTTCACCCCTACGTACCAGTTGCTGTTATCCACCGCATCACCAAATCCGGGAGTGTCAACAATAGTAAGCGTCAAATTTACTCCATTCTCTTTCAGCAACACTTTGCTGGTTTCCACCTACAACCGTAAATTTCATCAATTAATGACAACATATTCAACATTACATTTCTCCAACAATAAGCGCATATAATATACTCAGTATTACCTGAATAGTCTTTTTGATTCGTTGAGACGGACCCGGATGTTCATTATTGTAGATGTCGGCCAAGAACATGGAGTTGATCAAAGTAGACTTGCCTAATCCAGATTCTCCTGAAACCACAAAACAAACAAATTTAACACATATTCCACAACCTTCCTTTGTCGTTCCTAAATGTTACGCGCTGACATTCATCCTGCGGACGGAATCCCTAAATGTCAAGCGCCAATGGCCTCCACCCCAGAAAAAAACAGTAACCTAGAAATCAGTCATGACATTCAGTAAATAGCTCACCTACAACCATTAGCGTAAAGTCAAATCCCCGCTTTACAGCCTTTCGATACACCTGATTCGGCAAGTTGGCAAAGCCCACATATCCGTCCAGCTCCTTCCGCCTCTTGTCCTTTTCCTTGGTAAGCTTCTCTTGCGCCTCCTTGTCACGACCGTTCTCAATCCCGTTCCTCATTCCATCAATCTTGACAGAATCAACCTTGTTCAAATTCGTCCCCGCTGACAGGTTGTAGTTGTTTGTCGCTGGAGTCACCGCAGAATCCGTCTTAATCGTCGTCACCAATGCAGGGGCTGGATTTGACTCGTTCTTGAAGAACAGCTCCCGTTTACTCTGCAACTACAAACAAAAAATACTCGTCAGAAACACCATACACTCAAACTGTTCAACAAATGGATTTAAATTATAAACACTGCGCCACCGATTTCTAGACTTTACAAAGAACATAAGCAACAATTTTCAGGACAACTTTCGTACCAAACCAACCCAAGATCCCCTCAGAAACTCAACTTCGCCTTAACCATAAACCACATTAGCTGGGGAGAACAGTAGACCAAAATTTTATTCATTCGCCAGCCTAATTTCATTACCGCATAAACAATCATCGACATTCCTTGCAATCCAAGTTGCTAGTCGCTATACTAACTTGAACGAGCTGCAGCTATTCAGTTTTTATGCACACACACACAACAGTCCATCGTCTGTTCATCGCCATTAATTCAATTCAACCGTTTCCTGCTTCAGAACCCCCAACCAAGCAACGCACATATTCATAATTTATATTCTGTCCATCTCCTTATTCCTGACCCTTTCAACTCGAACGAAACTGGCTGACTGATATATTCCTTCAACATTCACATCTTGTCACTATGATAATTTTCTATTGTCTCCAACTACGAACCTGCCAGGATCAATCACATGCCATTTCACAACCTCAAATACATATTTACTGAGCATCACCAACTTTATTTTTCATCCTCTAAACTGATCATCTTCAAGTCCTATCCGTCCACCGGATGTTTGCTCATCGCAAATAGTCTTCAGAACTCAGTCAGAACTCTTCAAGGTAGCTCACATCAAATCCCTGTCTACAGATTACTTTTTAAACCCTTTCCCTGTCTCACTCGTATAATCTTCAATGACTTTTTCTCCTTTCAAGAAGCAGCCCAAAGCTTGAACCTCTTCAAAGGTATCGCCAAGCATCAAATGCGTATTTATAAAGTTAAATACAGTCCCGCTTCACATTCTCCATCCATCAATCTTTTCAACTCGAACAACACAAAGTTTGAAGCACAAACAAAGTTCCGATTGATAACAACAACAAGATTCTATTTCGCCAAGTATCAAATTGCCGTCACTTGTAAAACATCACACTTGACATTTGATACAAACCTCATGATAAACTTGTTATCAAGTTCCCATCTTTATCCTCTAGCACATTACTTGAAGCGTATTTATGTTTTGTAAACCGCATCGGCAGACCGAATCCTAGAAACGCTTCTCTCCTTCTATCTCTACAAGTCAAAGTGAAACGGTATATATTACATTTCTGTTCTTCAACTGGATGGTTCTACTCGAGTCAGCCCATGAAGCCTGTGAGATCGTCGAAAGAATCTGAAATATTCATTAAACAACCGAAGCCGCCTCACCAATCAAAACCACTAAACACTCTTTATAATCTCAACAGTCGGTTGCTAAAAATTAGGCTTAAGCTAAAATTCGGGTTCCTAAAAACCTTTGTTTGAATCTAGTTCTTGGAACAACTTTTCATCAGCAGTTCTATCTGTCTTCTTCTGCTTCTATAATCCTCCAAAAGAACCATGAACCAGACTTGAAGAAGAGCAACAAGGTAAACATCCGTACAAGATTGTGGGCGCTTCCAGACCTTTGGATTCTTGGAACTTGTACATCTCCAAGTGCTGAACCCGCCATAATGTTTATGAGGAGCGATAAGACAAAAAGCCTTTACCAAATTTAGAATCTCAAGAATTTTGCTTAAGCCACACTCGTATCTCTCCCTCGTTATTTCTACAACAGGACTCGCCTTCTCAGACTATCACTTGCGTTTCTATCGAACCTGATTTATCACCCTCGACAAAACGTCCATATGTACAACGTCTCTCCAATATGCCAATTTATCAACATGGGTTAAACATGCTTTCAGCGACATGCTCCTCCTTCCATCATCCATTTCACCAAGACCCAACGTTAAACCTTCTGATTAACCCATCGCCCAAAAACTGTACAAAAACAAAAAGCCCACGACACATAAAGAAAGAAATCAAAGAAACCATATCAGACTTACACTGTCATTAACGTTCGAACCAACATTATTCGCAGCAGCAGCAGCCGCAGCTCCACCATTCAAATGGTCATACAACTTTTGACGCTGCGCCAAGCGATCTAAGCTTGCTAAGCGATAGTTTCCAGCGTTGATACTATACGACCCGGAACTAAGCGCTCCACCAGTCCCAGTTAGCGAGTTCCCATTCGAAGTTATACTGCTCAAGTGCGCCGCGTTCCCATTTGAAGTTCCATTCGTCGTGTTCGAAGTCACACTCGACATGGTGTTGGACCCAGACAGACCTGACAATCCGCCTGTTCCTGTCGCCGTCGTCGTCGACTGAGACGATGTGTATCTCCCGGACAAACTACTGCTTTTCTGTCGGCTACTACTACTACTATCTTCCCAACGCGTCTTTTCCATATCTTCAACTCGATCTTCGTTTTCAACTCGAATTTCGACACAAGAAGCCACTGCTCCGCCTTCCGGATGACTAGCGTCCTCAAACTGGTTACTACTAGAATCAGCCGCTTTGCCAGTGTACAAAACCGAAGTGGCTGCAAGGGCCGAGGCTGATGCCAAACTGCCCGGTTGATGAAGACTAGACTTGTTGTTGTGCTGATGATTCAATCTTTGATTTCCGGTCCTACTATGACTGTTTGTCGTTGCTCCGCTGCTCATCTTCTGATGGACTTGGTCCACCCGCGCCTTCACATTTACTCCGCCCACTGCCTTGATAAAGTCACTCGGGCGTTCCTTCCGGCAATCGCCGTCTTCACTATTATTATTCAAGCCGTCTTCGTCGCCGTCCTCCTTGTCGTCAATCTAAACCAAAATTGTCACTTGATCAAAATTACACAAAATCACACAGTCGTTCCACATCAATCAAAGACACTCGTTGTTGATCAGACAACGTGTTCTACTACTAACTAAAAACACTGACTGTCACCACCAAAAAGTCATTCAGATTCCGCCAAAATCCTCCAGCGTCTTCACACCTTCTCTTCGACTTGCAAACTGACTGACTGAGTGAATTCGCTTTCACACTCGACTCTGCCTTCTTTCAGACACAAACGACGCTCTCAACAGGCAAAGCGCCGGCTAGTCCCAGACAGACCGCCGTGTCAGCAGATGCAATCCCACCATCAAAACACACTCTTCTTCGAGGGAGAGATTACACAACCAAGAGCCAAAAGCCCTCTTTTTCTTCCTCCCTGTCCAATAATCCAATACTGTCTGCCTAAATACATGGAATTCACAACCAAATGCATATGATCCAACTTTGTCCAAAACTTTTCCCCTTCATCTTCAACCACACACGCATTTCCAGTCGACGAGCCTGGAAACAAAATCCTGTTCCAAAAGAAACATACAAACATACACACAGAAAGCCATTCTCCCCGACTACGTATTCTACTACTCCATTCCATCCCTTGCGGCTTCCAAAAGGCCCCAAGTTTCTCCTGATCACGACTCATACTCTCTCTCTCTCTAAAAGTAAGTCTGTCAAACTCACCCCTATTTCCAACTTCCGAAGCCTGAGCAACGCATCGAGAAACCCACCGAAATTTCCCCGTCTCTAAACCTCATCAGACTGTTGCTGCATCTTGCAAGGAAACTTTGCCATATGCATCAGTCCGAATTCTCCCGTCACAACTACACCCGAAATTTCATTCATGCGTCGTCCTTTCTTCACAATTTCCCCCCACCAAAGTGCATTGCTGGGTATGTCTCCTCCTCACCACCCCATGCACTTTAATCGATATGATTTTTTCCATAGTCCGCCCTACCAAAACCCTTTCGCCTTCTCAACTTTTGCCAAGCTCAAGTGTCCAAACAACCGTATCCACGAAATTACCCCTGCCGGTCAAACACGGCCAAGAGACTCCCGATTTACGATAGCCGCAAATGCAACAAAGCACGTTCAAAAACTAATTTCCGATTCCGAGACATAATCGCTCTTTCGTGGTTTTCGGCAGAGAGCCATTTCACCTGCAATCAACCAATCTATGCATACATCATGTTTGACTAAAAATCGAATCTTGTTGTTGTAACCGGTAATGGTTCTTCAGCCCTAACCGCCGGAACTTGAGAACGAAGAAAGAGCAACGATGATAAGCTACGAATTCCAAATTCCTGCAAAGCATGGTCATGTATATAATAGCGATTCAAGCAAGTGTAAACATTCTAAATACGGCTGTAAAAATATTCAGCCGAAAGCTAAACGCCCCTTGGAGTTGGTTCACCTTCCTTTGTCATTCTCGATACCATTACTCATACACTACTCGACCCTATTTAGCACACAACTTCCAAGTAAAACTATGGCGTATTGATTACGTGCTCGTGAATGTGGATAGAACAAAAATAGCAGAGTTCAAGCCGCTCTGTTAAACTTTTCGTGGATCTTCTATGGCGTTGCGAAAAGTAAGTCAGCCATAGTCATCAACACTGGCGGAAAAACTTCAGACTGGAATCGCTCATTCAGGACGAAGAAGGCATAAGAACGTGTCAGCGCATAATTGACGAAATCGAAACTTAACAGCTCGTTTCGAGGACTCCTTCCGCTCTAGGCAATTATTTCGCGTATTGGGCCCGCATATAGACTACACCCAAGTAGCGCTTCTACAGTGAGACCCAAAAGCAATTAGATCTAAAGCCAATTAAACCCATTTACACAAGAAAAAAGCTGAATGCTCAAGCTGATGTGGAGAGATTGATCTATCTGAACAATTAAAAAAGGAGGTGAAGCTAAAAATCAGACTACGAGAGAATTCAATCAAGAATGATCGTCATGCGATCTCATCCAAACTGGCGAACAAAAATTCTTCTTTATCTTACCCCACCGAGCATGCGAATCGGCTACAACCACTACCTCGAGCTAGCTAGAATTTTCTAAGGCTGAACGCGGGAACCCACACAGCTGATGTGTTGTGATAATAAGACAGGTGAATAAAATACCAAAGCCGTGATCAAACAACTTGATGGGAAAGAGAAGAGAGACACCATCATAATTCTTGCCACATCTCATACAGGATTCTATCAAAAAGCTCCAAAACAAAAATGTATCTACTTGATATCCATAGCACCGTTGTCAGTTCAAAGCAAGATCTTTTAAGTACTTGGGTATGGAAAGCATTATAGAGTTTTTGGATCTTACCGGTGGCGCAGGTGCCTGTCTAAACGGTTGAGGTCCTGAACGTATCGACGACATTATAAGTCCTAGATACAAAACAAAGCGTTACTTTCAAGTAACCCACAAAATCATTTCTGAATTTTTGTTCGACACTCACACTTTCTCGAATTTTCACAGCTAGCTTTCTTCAAGGGTCGAAGGTCGAGAGCCAAAACGGTAAATGCCGGCTTCCCAATTCTCAAAACACGTAGCTCAGGGACGTTAGTAGCTGTTTTCCACCAGTTACCCACTAGATCATCAGAAGCCTGCAATCATAGATCAATTCGAAATTGTATAAAAACTGCGATCAGTCGTGGACACCACCTAAATTAAACACTTATTGTCACCCGCTGCGTTTCACTAGAAGGATATGTTGTTTACCAATATTGCCTTGAATATAGTGATGAAAGTAGAGTAATAAACACATGATCATCGTTGAACTGTAACGGCAAGACACATTTATTCGATGATGATCATGGCTTATAGCCTTGATAAACTTAAGCACTGGAACTGAGCGCATGAAGCGTTAATGCTAACAACAAGAATTGCCGTTAATACAATGAGGAAAATGCGCTATGATAAGTTCCTACGGAACGGAAGACTGCGGTGTACCAAACACATGCGTCTAGTAAACCCACACCACGACATCAAGCAACTGCAAAGCTTGAAAGTGTTGATAATCTTCCAGCAACTAACAGCAAAAAACCAACGAGCTTGCATAGGCCAGTTAACATGCCCTGTGGTTCGGGTCCAGCCAAATCCTCCTATCATCATCCGTCCATCATTTCCAAACTTTTAGAAATTGATAACGTTACTCCTTTTTACTTAAGCTAACAAAATACTGATCTGGTGGGCATGAGCGGTTATTTATTTCTACTCGGCTTTGGACTTGTACAGCGGTCAATCTTCAGATACCTGAAATGATTCCTCATAACAAGAACTAATTTGCGCCGAATAACCTAATAATGATTACACGGAATTATGAGTCATATGTGATAAATATATACCTTCAGATGGCGAATCTCCACTAAATGCAGCTATCCTGAGTCCAATTGTCATTCACTACTCGATTCTTCAAAGATTCCTGAATTGACCATTTATAAAAACGGAGAAAACAGTTTATGTTTGCAATGACAACTGAACTTGAAACTAGTAGACTTTGATACACATATTATCTTTGACATTTGTAATAATTATCGACATTTCACCGTTGAACGTGACTAACTTCATCTGGAGCTTGTAAACAAAAGATGTTTTGAAGATCAGGTGAAAATTAACGACTCCTTTTATTCGCGCTCCACCCGAGAACGTATGTACGTATAGGAAGCTGTCAGACCGAAGGGGGTGCGTTTAGATGCATATCTTCTGAAGTTCTATATCGTGCATCCTTGCGCGGGAATTTTAGCGGGAAGCAGAATTCAAAAAAGCGGATCTTTGAAGATACGAAAAATGATCACCAGCAGGCGCAATAATGTAAACACTACTAAAGATTTACTTGAAAATGCATACTTGAAATCGGAGCTCAAATCTGAAAATTTTACTTTTTTGAATCTTCCAGGCGACGTCAACCTAAATGATATGCATCAGCTTCTAAAATGCATCGAACATTCTTATGAAATCGTTCGGATAGAATTTGGTGTTTAGATGAATCTGAAGAAGAACTGGAATTGCACATCGCACCGCTGTTCGGTTTATGGAAATCAGGCTGCTTCCACTCTTTATTCTGCCACTATTAGACTGCTTGTATATACACGTTTAGTAGAAACGGATGCACGTTAGTCGCAATAAAAGCAAATATATGCCTAGCAGTAGCAAAGCTGGATAGGCTAAAGGTAGCCTATTCGACTGAAACGATAAATTAGCCTAATATTTAGCAAATACTTCACATCATTGACATACTGCCCATTTGGCTCGATGACCCTCCCGAAGATGGATGCTCGGGACTGTGCTTCTGGCGTTTCTTTTTCTTCTCCTTCTTCCGTTTTTTTCGTTCTTTGTCTTCTTCCCGTCTCTTTTCCTTTTTGTGCTTTTTCTCGGCCGAGGTCAATTCTGGTGCAGCAGTGTCTATATGATGACTAGGAGTGTCACCCGCTTTGTGCTTGTGCTTCTTATGCTTGTGTTTCTTCTTCTGCGGCGACAGATACAGCGCACGATATTGTTCCGGTAATGGGCCTGGATGAAGACGGAAGCCCGTCATTTGTAGAGAGTTGAGAGGTAGCAATTCTTTACCTCCAACTGGAGGCTTGTCGATAACGCTACGTAAAGAACTTCCGTCGGAGTGACCGGGACTGTCAATATAACCGGGTAAATGAGGCAAGAAAGATGAAAGTGAATCTTTCACACGCTTTCCACTTGATTTGTTGTAGTAATGTTCCAGGCCATAGTGGCCCATTAGATTTGTGGATCCCGTCAAGTCGCTATGAGGTTGTGGGGCCCGTTCATTCACGAGGTAGAAGGGTCCTACGGGAACAATTTGAGGATTCTTGCCCAGAAGCGAGATCGTGGTCTTCAATGTGCCAGTGGAATCTTGCCGTGAAACAACGGGAGAGCGAGACCCTCTAGGCGATGACTTCGGAGAATACTGATCAACTTTACGGGATGGATCGTTCATCATGGTGCTTCTGGGGTTTGTTGATTGAGCTATATTGATATAAAATATTTTGTGGTTAGACTTTA
>JAQGBJ010003310.1:0-13101 GCA_034698345.1 Sphaeridia pumilis
CATCATTTACTGCTTCAGAAGCCCCAGTGATTTACCGAGTCGGACAACCGTAACTTGACTTGTCCAAGTAAGGAATTTGAAAAAGCTTGTAAATATAAATGCCGCTTCATTGCCTCTTGAGTTCCTTTGCATGCTCAAGCTCGTTTCAACCATTTTCTCACCTTTGACCCTGGGAAAAAATGCGATCGGCAATTTTCCCTGCCCATATCCCACTGTATTGGCTCCCCGAATTGCTTTTGGCGAAAATTCCTCAAAGAGCAATTGCAATCAATAAATATGTACGTGGTTTTTACAAAGGGATTTAACGACTTTCGCGTGCTTTACGACCTTTAAACAGTTTAAAAGTTGATGGGAGTTTTTGCCCAAAGGTTCATGACTTTATTAATTTGGTCGCAAAAAAATTGAAGGTTTACAACAGCTCTCTAAGGTTAAAAATTTTTGCGAATTATTTTGACTGCCTTTTATTTTTTACTCCGCTAGCGCCACCTATAAAAACTGTTCTAGAATATCTAAAGCCTTCTCTAATATAAATAGCATTTAGTGATACCATCTCGAGCACACTGCCAACCATGTCCCTCTCTCCGGTGGCCATAAGGCCAATTAGCCCCCTTCGTTTCCCCCTCGGACCCCTGCAAACATGGCACTTTGGACGGAGCCTGTTCGGTTACCACAGGCCCACTTGTTCTTGTTGTTTCTCCCCGAAAACACCCTTGTCATTTTGTTCAAAAATTATCCACCTGTAGCTCCTCTCACTCAGTGATAGTGAGTTGGCCCAAATCTAAAACTCAACTTGATTTAGTAGAAGAATTCTTCCAAATACATCATCATCGCCCATCCATCTTTTCTCCTTGCTCCATAATAATTGAAATTCGTCAACTTTGACCGCTCATTCCTTCCCTTGGCATTTTTAATTCAATAAATAACAAATACACTCATGTCATCCTGGCCAAAGAAATTACGTAACTTACGTATATATACGCTTACTCATCCGCCGGCCTTCTTGTTGATCAAGCAATATTTCCTCCATGACCGACCTGAGGTGAAATTCCTCGACATTCTTCAAAGTCATCATCATCATCACCCACCGATCAGCAAGTGGCCGGCACTCGTCGCGTATAATCATCCTCCGATTGCGATATGATGCCACTTGACATTACATCATTTGCCTCGTAAATACCAAGAAGAAGATTCCAAATAGCCCTTGTGTGTCCAAGGCCTCCCGCCTTCCATTGCTTTCTCCACGCTTGCATTATTATTATTCTTTTTCTTCATACCGCACACATGCAAGCAAGACCAAGACGCAGCATTCCGAATTCCGATACGTTATTGTTGTCGTCGACTTTTCAAAGCTTTTTTATCCAGCTCGAGGTTTGTTGTTGTGCTGTGCTGGCTGTCCAGCGATTCTTCTTCTTCTTGAAGCCACCTTGAAGTACGTCCCATCATCACGTAATCTCTGTCATCTTGTCCTTTTGTTGTCGGCTCGGCTGAATGATGATGATCTATTTCAAAAATTACACTATAATCAACAATTGTCCTCAAACGCCGCTATCACGCCAACAATGTAAACAGACGGGCGACCCGGTGAGCTCCATGTCGCCCAGTGTCTCGAGCGTGTCACACGCTCCAGGCTTTTGAAGACGCCGCTGTCCCTTGAAAATTGTCTTTTCGTTTTACTTTCAAATATTTTTGCTGCAAAATGTTGTGTTAAAAATAAAACTACGGGCAAATTTTAAAGTTGGCGCTTACTTTAAAATTTTGTGGTCCCCAAACCGACTTCCCACAGATTAAAACAATTACCATTATCCATAACGACCGCCACTTCAAAGACGTCTCTCCAATCCGGTTCTTTTGTAGGACCACTTGAACCAACTTTCAAGCACCTTTACAAATACTCCCAAATCATCATTACATCTCCTTGGCCCTTGTAAAATACATAAGAGTGTATTATACCGACTTGAAACTTTCAATCCCCTCATCATAACAGTAAGGCACGTAAAAGCGCTAATAAACAACGATTAAGCACCGATTAAGTCCTACAGAGTGGTAATTGAACGTCCGTCCGACGTTGGAACGACGGCGAGGAGTCAAGCCAAGTCGCTAATACTTTAATTAGCTCTCGCTCTAACCTTAATTGTGTCTAAAGCCCAAGTGTGTAAAAGGTAAATACTGACTGTGAGAGCAACTTTATGAAGGCAACCGTCTAGCCATATGCCCAACTATCGCCGTCGTCTTCCGTATTGTATACCAGTAGCACGCCTTCGCAGACGGTTAATGTAATCAAGCAGTTTAAAAAACTGCATTCCCGCCCCAATAACCACATGGTAGGGAGACTTGGTCGTAAAAATCCATCAAAACTGCTCCTTGGACACTTGGCCCCGCCTCCTTCACCCACGGTGTTTCTAGTTGCTGCAAACAACATTGCTGCTATGTATACCAAAACCTCCAAATTGTCCAAGACCTTCCAATACACCTTCGGAGGTAGGTAGCAAAGGGTTCACGCTGCGGCCTTGAAGCTTGCGTAACTTACTGCTATATATATTATTCGTCGTCCTCACGGTCGGCGAAACCTCAAACGGTCATGAACAATATACGCAACAATAGGCCATGACAGATCCACACTATCATCATCTCGAACCGGCTTCTGACCTTTCAAGTTCAGGGTCTTCTTTTGCCTGCATAAAAGAACATTATACAATGTGTAGTCATCATGATACCAACCCACTCCAGACTCCCGTCTCCATGCAATCAGAAAGTCGCGGCCAGCTAAATCACCAGTGACCTTTGACACGTGGTCTTGGGGATAACTTGGATCATCAACCCAATGCTCGCCAGCCTCTGGCGCACTTCACGACGGTTCCCACCGTCCATAACGCACGTCGAGTAAATACAATAACGTAGTTGTTATCTCTCGCCATGTAATGTAATAACAATGTTTCAAACCCGCTATGATCCAGTCGCCGGCTTCTTTGTAGGTGGATGAGCGCCGTCATTCTTATTGTCGATTGTCCAGCTTATTAACATCGTTTACTCCATTTGCTTTGTATTGCATGAGATTTAATTTAATTAGCTATCATTTCTCCCATGGCTCTTTAAAGCTCTCTGGAAACTCTTTTTTGTTGTACATAAATTTTCACCAAATTACCCTGGCGGTAGGACCGGAACTTCCAACAGCTTCCCGCCGCCAAAGGAACCTCCAGAAGACCTGCTCCTGCAATGACTTTTTTCCAAGAAACCCAACATTTAAAAAGTTGTAATTAATTCCCACATATCGATATCAAACCACCACCACCTTTACAAGGGCCTTGTCATTTTTTCAAAATGTTGATCCCTTTGTACCGCGCCGCGCACACTTGTTCAAAAAGACACCCTTGACCGATTGTCCTCAACACTGCCACCTGTCAACCGCCTTTTTCTTTTCAAAAAAAGTACAATCGTCGTCCTTACAGCCTTGTTGACACCCACCGCCGCATTAAATGTACTCGGAACACGCCATAAAGCCACAGCGCCCATCAACAACCGCTACCGCCGAGGGACACAATTCTTAGAAAAAGTGACAAATAATGAACCCGCACTTGTTACTTGTTTTCACGTTACAGTACAAGGAGTATATAGTAGCGAGTTTCAGTTAGTTGTCGTACCAACACCCCTCAACCCCGACCCCACCCCACCGACCACATGTACAAAACGCGTCGTCCTTTATTATGTGTCCCCGCCCTGACCGTGGTCAACAAATGGAAATTATTATTGTAAAAACCTTCTTAAACATGATTCTCCCACTGACTGACTCCTGGAAAAACGGTTCAATTGTCCCGAGAAGAAAAAGCATTTTACCCCCTGCCAACTGGAGCTTTTTCTTATTATCATCAAGTAACCTTGCGTTACATAAGAAAATGCCCACATGAGCCCGTATGGCAGCAACAACAATACAATTCAACATTTACCTATTACATGTCAAGAAGCTCCTTCTTCTTCTTCTTTACAAATCCTTGTGGAAACCACATAAATTACAGTACAAAAGAAAGCTCCTTCTCACCGTTTCACGGTTATTCAAAAAGAACCTGTAGCATTAACGTAGCGTAGTTTATAATTGTGGAATTTTGTAGTAAGTAGTAACAAGTAACGTTAATCTACTCGTAAAAAGCTGTAGAAGCTATTACCGTTCTGAATACTCAAGTTCATCAGGTATGAACTTTTGGTCATAACTCAACAGCTTTGCTCAATCAACTACAGACTGCAAATTGAAGATTTGCAGACATTGCCTTTAGTATCAGGGCGGGCCCTTGTATTTAGGCTCGGAAATATATCTTGATCATTTTTCACCTCATTTTAAATACTTGCTAATGGCTTCCATATTCCCAAAGATTATATCCTAGCGGCAGCTAACGCACTACTGCCGAGACGTAAACGTTTTCAATTAGAAACGCTGCTGGACGCAATTTCGTCCCTACAAACTGACCTGCCTCAAAACTCTTGGCGTTTTCCATCGCAATACACCAGATTACGTATATCCAGTTTATATTGGATTTTGAAGGATAATTTTTCAAATGGTACCTTTTTACAGCTTTTTAATATTGAATCACGTAAAATCCATCTCTTGAACAATGCAACTTGTCTTGAGTATTCTTGAGGGATGAGTTTTAAAAGATTTGATAGTTGTTGATAGCCAATCCAGCTATAGTTGTAATGAATCTACAAAAACCCTTTTTCAACGACTGAGGATGAGGACAGACAAGGTCCATCAACATTTTTCTCTTTCGTTGTTTTATTGCATGTCTTTCAATACCTTTCGCCTGTGGAAGTTGATACTTGACTTTGAGTAATAATACGTCACCACCACCAGTACAAATTTTCACCCAACAATTCACCACAAAACCCTTCAATTAAAATACCTTTCGCTTCTTGAGAAGCTCAGGTTTAGGATACCTTGGCTGGGAAGGAGCAATTTTTTTAAAGGAATTGGAAATATCTCACAGCTCTTGGAATTGTACAAATTGTTCATCAATTTATTGCACGATCAACATTCTTGATGTATTTTCCAAAGATCTTGTTTTATAGTGAGACACTTTTGTACAGTCTTGTCATTTTAAAACCTGCTAATCTAACAACGATACAAAAAGTACAAAATCCAACGCCCAAAAACAACTTACTCCCGCATATAATTTGTACAAACGGCCGTTTTGCTCCATTACTATAATCATCAGCTATACAATTACATATTGTATCTCCTTGTATCACTGCTATTAAAGTAGACCTTTGCTTTCCTTTCTCCCAACCCTACTTACCTGTACTATTATGTCATTTTTACCATTGCAAGTCATATATACCAATCACTACAATAACATTCACTTTCTTTTGCTCCTTCATATATACCCACCTGATGATAATTTTTACCTCTTAAATCTTCCCATCCCTTCAACTTGAAATTATATACATGGCATTGAACCACCACAAAACTCCCGTCGAGTTCTTCAAGGGCACTTATAACTGACCCCAGGACCAGTTGCCACAGTCAGGGGTCTTCATCAGTTTACCCTTTACTTCTGCTGCTCCTCCATTACCGGAAAAGCTTCTACAGAAGTTGCATACTGGTTTAGGTCAGTTTCGTAATTGGTGATACACCTGACAAGCAAAATCTCGATAAAATATTCTCACCTGTCTTCCAACTCTGAGAAATGTCAAGAATGTTAATTTACATTCTTTAATTAAAATTCTTAATGGTAGACCAGCAACCAAGGAAGAATATTACCAGCTGTGCTTAAATTCAATTTAACCCGGATTATATACTCCTCGACTTATTAATCACAAACAAAACATGTTATTTTTTACCCTCACTAATTTCTTGGACTGGAGCCAACTTTCTCACAGACTTTAAACAGTTCCCATATATTTCAAAAGCTTCTGGTCGTCGACGCGAAAGAGTAAAACAAACAAAACATTTTGTTCGTAAGGTTCTTGTGTAAATTATAAATCTGTCAATGGCTCATTTGTCAGTTTCCTTGTGTTATTGACTGCCAGCAATTTGTTTGGAAAAATCTACACAACATCTTGGACTTGGGAAGTTTCAAAAGGGCCAAGCGCCATCTGGTGTTCCATCCATACTTTGTACCTCAAAACTTGTGTGATTTAAAGATCTTGAACGAGAAACCAGTATTTAGCTTATCAGTCCAAAAACTTTTGGTCTTTGGTCGCTGCTGTCAAGTTGAGCTGCAGCGTAATGTTCATTCTTCTACCTGTCTTACGGTTCAAGTGGCTTCAGAAGCGCGCGCGCGTGTAGGCGGAAACGCTCTTCCTCTTCCAACATTCTTTTTGGCTAAAGCTTCCTTTAGCACGTGTTGTCTTTGTTGATTGTTGTTGTTTTTGAAGCTCGTTGTCATTCTTGACTCTCCGTTCGAATAGATAATCAGCCATTCCTTCTTCTTCTCAGTCAGCCATTTTGACACTGACTTGCAGAACAAGTGTCCGAGAGATACGTGACGCGGTTCCTCCATTTAATCTCATTCTTTATTATTATTGTAGCGACATGGCAACTTGTTCCGTATCGTTGGACACTCCAACTCGTTCCTTTCTCATTTCAATTCATTAGCCCGTCTCCCCGTAATTTAAATGTCACAACGTCTCACTCACCTGTCCATTGAATTATCTCACGAGGTGTAACAAAATTATGTGGCCGATAGCGAAGCCTTCAATTAAAAAATATCAATGGATTTTTATAACAACTTGAAACCACTACAAAAAGCCTATCGATTTTTACCATGAGCTTCTATAGCCCCAACAACAAACACTTTGATCCCATACAGAACAGCTCAATCAAACTTTCAAAAACTTGGAATCACGCAACATTAATTTATAAGATTCCAATCATTTCATAAATAAATCTTGGAAAAAATCGTGCAACTTACTTGTTCCTTCTACAGCCCAGTTGCATGATTCACATCCTGATTTTGCTTGATTAGCATTCGAAATTGCTTCGTGGCCATTATATCCCGATGACTTCCACCGACTGTCGTTTCCACGTAAGCTGTCAACCTGCAGTCAGCCATCAATCCCACAGCTCTTAAATTACCCAACTGAATCCTGTTCAGTCAGTTCAAAAAGCCACTCAATTGCAAATCATTCCTTCTTGGGACAGGTAATCTTGGGGCGGAATTGCAACCAGACACACGCAACAAACGGCCATTCCTATGAACCACCTTCAGAAACAGCTCACAGATAAAAAACATTAACTGCCCATGCTGGAAACACTGAACAAGTTGCATCGTTTTTACTCGACTCGTAATCAAGATTAGGGTGTCACACCCGCTTCTTCTTCTCCTTCTTCTGCAAACCACATTGCATTTCCTCCTTCTCATCCTGGTCCAGATAATAAAATGAAAAATCTTTTATCTCGTCTTTCAACCAACAACAATGATGACGTGGGGACGTTATGTACATTATTATCGCCGAGTTGATACCAAAAGCCAACGCATGTCCAGCAGACAGACGCGCCCAAGCCGAAGAGGCAAAACGTTTTTATATTTTAGGCGTAATCACCTGGAGATATCTCCTGGACAAGAGCTGCATAATAGCGCGACTTTTTAAAACTTTCCCACGATTCTCGGAGCAATCAGTGGACCAAGTAGAACCTTGTAAAAAACACCTATATCATCAACGACCAGGGATCCTCGCCGAGCCCAATTTCAATGCAAATCTCCAATCCAGACTCGGTAGTCTCTCCTCA
The DNA here is from genome assembly GCA_034698345.1 of Sphaeridia pumilis. Classification (NCBI taxonomy): domain Eukaryota; kingdom Metazoa; phylum Arthropoda; class Collembola; order Symphypleona; family Sminthurididae; genus Sphaeridia; species Sphaeridia pumilis. The sequence goes on from JAQGBJ010003310.1 coordinate 7,718, forward strand.
AGCAACGAATCCAGCAACGACCATGTTAAAAAACGCAAGTGTACAAGTAACACAGCAGCCTTCAAAAAGCATCATAAGGCAGGCCAATGTTTATATTTATGAGATTCAGCATGCATGAAACTTAATCATTATCCCAGCGGGAACGTCGTCTCGTTAAGCCCACATGGTGGCCCATTCGCTTCTGCAGAAGACCAATCCAGAGCCAGAGGTCCGCCTACTGGAAGAGCAGTGCTGGTGGGGCCACTGGTTGAAGAATCTCACAAAAGGGTGAAACCTGTTCTGAAAACGAAACATAAGTGCCGCGCGCGCCATCTATCGGCGATAAAAAAGAGTAGAGTCGTTTTCGAGGTTTCCTTTGTTCGAAATGACGGGGCGACGATTCATAGGGTCGCCTCGTGCCGTTTATTTGAGTAACCAAAATACGTTGAAATTTTCAGTAGGTTTGACAGTAAATAACCTCGCAGCTACACCATGGAAAAATTAATTTTAAGCTATTGAAGCTTTATTTGGCCGTGACGTCTTTCCGTCATAAATATTAACAATATAACAATTATATTTACAAGTAGTAGTTTAAGCTGGAAGAAACTTGAATAACAATGATTGTTCTGAATTTGATTTCTTTAAAACACGTAAAACCAAGAAACAACTTCCATTAATTAAAAATTGCTATAAACTCCCTGAATTGTCTTCTTTAAAGCTTTCTTTTGTGAATGATTCACCGGGTTTTGGCAACTGTTCAAACAACTAACAAAAACTTTGCTCGAGAAAAGCTCTATATATATTGGAACACATGTTTATAAATACTATGTATGTAGTAGTAACATTTTGTCATTTAGTTTGAATCAAACCTCATATTCTCTTGGCGCACGCTTCTTGTCTCTCAAAAATCCACTAGACAGCCTATCCCCTTTGAAATAAATCTGAATTTTGGGCAATTGGACTTATCAACAGCTTTTGATAATCTACAAACAACCGGCAATTCAATGAGCACTGCATGCAGCACTGTACATTCCCTGATTGAACGCCAATCACCGACAAAGTCTCGTACGAAATTTACAACATGGTCTGCTGATAAAGCTTCTATTTAAAGTAAACCGCCGCAGCCGCAGTGTCTCTTATTTACCTTTTTCGTCAAAAATGCATGTTTCATATATACGGCTTTGATCCACAATTCCTACTAATAGAATCAAGTATGTCTTTCCAAGTACACAATAATAAGATAAGATTAAATTATACAAACACACCGACGACATGGACGACATAACTACCGACTTTGTCAACAGCAAGTCTGATTGCCTTCCACATAACACGCCGACCCTGCTGGTATCACATTTTTCATGTCATCTCTACTATCCTCCTACTTCATAATTTCGTCGATAGTGAAGCCCATCCGCTTAGAGCTACTGCTAATGTTGCTACTTTTGGTATTGCTGCTACTACTAGTGGAACTACTGCTGGTGGTGGCATTGACGGCGGCTGTGGCTTTTTGGCCGTTTGAAGTTGGCGGCGAAGCCGCTGAGGATGAGATACTGGGCGATGACGAATTTTCCGAATGATCCAGACCGACAACGTCCACTTCGACATCTTCGTCATTGCTGAAACAACTAAATTCAACACCTCCTACTGAGTGTGTAAGGGCATGGCGGCGGAGATCACAATTTCGGCGGAACACCTGTAATAAAAGATAAAACAATGGTCAGACTGGAGTCGGCATTCTCTTATCTTTTAAGCTTTTGCATGCAAACGACATTTACCTTATGGCACGTTGAACAATTATATGGCTTGACATCGGTATGAGTAAGGAGGTGAGTCTTCAAATTCGACCTCTGGTTGAAAGCTCTGGAACAGACGGGACATTTGTGGGGGGATTCGTCCATGTGTAGGATCTTATGGACAGCCAACGTACGCGATTGACAGAAGCCCTTGCCGCACTCGCTGCACTTGAACGGCTTTTCTTTACTATGAATGTACCTGTATGGGTTTTGAAAAAACAAAAACTTTTAGTTTCCTGCCTCATCGAGGGGATATTTGCAAAAACCAGAATTTGAAAAAATTACCGATGGTCTCTTAAATGGTCCTGCCGTCTAAAAGCCTTGCCGCAAATATCACAGCTGTAGGGTCTCTCGTCCGTATGAGTTCTCTCGTGGATGAGCAAATTATAACTCTTGGTAAACTGCCGACTACAGAATTTACAAATAAACTGCTTCTTTGGTCTCGAAGTTCGGTGGTGGTGATGATGATGATGGCTCAGTCCATGAAGACTCCCTTGACCCAAGGACCCTGCCAAGGCTCCGCCCCCTCCGCCAGCTCCCGCAGGTCCTCCTCCATTAGCTCCATATAGTCCATAAAGTAATGGGTTGAAGTAACAATTTTGTGACGTCAGTTTGTCAATGGCCATTGCATCGATTAAGGATTTGGCACCTCCAGAAGTTCCACCAGCTGCCGCCGCAGCAGCAGCGGAGCTGCTGCTGCTGCCGTTAGACTTGAGATCCAAAGCCGTTGGACCTGACGAAGTACCACCAGTGGCGCTGCTACCGCCATTTAGTATTTGCCAGGGGGATGCCATTTTACAGTCTTATTTTTTACTCAGGACCTGCAAAAATACACAAAACAATTCTTTAACTCCAACCTCTGACCTTGGTTCGCGCGCAAGTAGTTATAATATCCATTAAACTGTTTGAAGAGCCAATACCGCACCAGTTCTATATTCTATCCTCCTACCCCAGCTTTTTTGATACCCAAAGGGTGCAGTTCCCAATTACCTGCCACATGCCGCCTTTTGCAAGTCATTTTGTACATAGGTGAGCAAATACAACATGGACTTTTGTCATGACCAGGATATGCAGCAAATCAGCTTAATAATTTGTACCTTAATTTTTTCATCACCTTTTATAGCCATCACAAAACCAATTTTCTAACAAAATTCTGCATGCTCGCGGTAGTCGAGTGGGGTGAGACACGATCAGCCTTGAAATTGGCCAAAACAAAAGCCATTAAATGCAATTATATACCCTTGTTGTTCATAGAATAATCGCACACCTCCACCTCACCCGCAGCCATCATCAAATGGATATCTCACGCAGATATATATTCACACAAAAACACACATGTAGCCACCTGTTTGATGCGCAAATTTATTACCTTGCCAATTTGCCATAATGTTTTGCCGCATTCCAACACAAAGCTTCACAGCCTTCTTCTTTAAAAGTGCCACGTCCTACCTGTCATCATCTATAAAATGATCGAATATCGATTCAATTTTTAAAAGTTTCCAATTATCAAATTCCTATGTGAGCTATATTGTACGGGAAAGCAATTAAAATTACTTTGATGTACACCTGTTGCAGGCTCTCAAACTTTTTAATATTGAAAGCCCTCATGTGTATATATTTTTGGTGGTCAGTCGATACTTGTTCTATTAGAGCTCCTTCCCCATACCGGATTCTTGTTCGTCTCGGTCAATATAAATACCACCGAATACCACAATCCTCCCCCACCCCCGGTTTTTGTATATTATTAAACAAAGATCTTGTTCACATCATAACTTTACTACTACGGTATTTTCCCTCCGGACAAAACCTTTTCATATTTTACGGTCCATGAATAATATACACATACAACGTAATGTTGTAAAGCTGCTGCTGCTATGTACATACTTGAGTACTTTTAGAACTCCATCAGCATCCCTTCTTGTTCATCCCTTTTGTTCCCTTTGCTTCTTTGCTCGGTTACCTTTTATAAATTTTTTATGACTGCGGTTGTGGCTTCTTGATTCCAGATTACAAGTTACATGTCTCAGAAGAAGATATTCTTCAACTTATAAGAAGAAGCATAAGAAAAGGGTCCACGTATGTATCCATATAAAATTCAAGCCTCTCACCCTCGTGTCATACCCGGTGGCAATCTCCAGCAGTCATCTAACAATCCCTTTTCTACCTTTTTGACTTGCATCTCATAAATTTTGTTGGGCCTTTTTGAATGATTGCCGTGTACAGTGTAGTAGTAAGTACAGGGGCCCTTCATTGTGTATCGAACCAGAAGAAGAAAGCACACTTACTACTTACTACATACGACGGCAATATAGAAATTAATCATTTACTACAGAAATTGTTTTACAACAGCGTCAAAGACTTTTGTGAGTCGCCGGTTCTTCTCCGGTTTAATTAATACCCGAGAAACTACCAGGTTCTTCTGGCTGCTTAGCTACTGTAGTCCATCAAATTTCATCCTCTGTCCCGTATTTATGCTCCAAAATTACTTGATAAATTTGCAACCAAAACTGCACTTCAAACTACCGCTTAAAGTTAATTGCGCTTTTTGAATTATGCCATATATTCATACTATTTCATTCCAATTTTAAAAATTTTAAAGTCATACCTTTTGGTTCTTCAAGTTCCTTTCTTGAAGAAGACTCGACCGAAACCTTGTCGGTTTCGGCTCGATTTCTCCCACTCAATCCTCCTCAGTCAGCTTTACACTTTTAAGTCAATCAACAAAATCCACCGTTTTTGAACCCTTTTCCTCTGCAGCTTCCAAATTGATCACTTTCCTCCACCCATTTTCACCACTTGTCAATCACGTCCCAGGCTTTCCAAATCTATTTTTCCAACAAAAACCTCCTTCAAAAAATCTGTTTCAGCCCCACAATTATTTTGTCGAAACTGTCACGTTCCAAACTCCAGTGGCATTTTTCTCTATAAAATTTTGCACCTATATTTTTGCCGGCTTTTATCCCAGTAAGTAGACACTGACTCCAAACACAACTCGGGCCCTACAGGACCCTTGATTCCTTCAACTTCAAACCGATCCCCTTCCAGTCTCAACAATCATTAAACTTGGGAATGTTCTTCTTCTTCTTTCTTATTGTTATCCGGGAGCAGGAGCGGATTCTTGTATATATTCTCACCGCATATAAAAAAAGAACATTCCACTTGTTCAATCTCCTTCTCGATCACATCTCCAGGACCTGGAGTATAGTAACTTGACTTGTTCTCGGAGTCCTCCATCCAAACACTATGGCACTCCTGGACCGTTTCGATATTACGTTTCCTTCTTCTTCTTCTAGCTTCCCATCATCGGAACTCCTACCTTGCTGAGCAGGAGTTGCAGGAGCTATACCATTAACTACTGCTTCTTCTTCTTCTCTCTTCCTCGCTCCAGCACCACCACCACCAGCATCACAAACAACTTTACTTTGAGCTGACTTACTGTCCATCAGCCACTTTTGGCTCTCTTCGAAGCCAACTTGATACCAACAACTCCAACACCACATCCAGCGAGCAGCAGCAGCAGCAGCAGTAAGCCAACTTAGTAGTTGTTCAGTAAGTAGTCAGTAGTCCTCGTATATATTATAATATCCAGCTACTACTTTTCTACTGCCGCCA
>JAQGBJ010003311.1:0-13096 GCA_034698345.1 Sphaeridia pumilis
TATGACAATCTGTTCCCAAGTGGATTCATCAATTGTGTCCGCCGTCCGCCTTCTGCTTTCCGTCGAAGTCTTCGATGTGGGAGGCGCGGGCGCTGGAGTTGGGAGGCTCGAATTTCTCGGCGTGGCAATCTGTAAGAAACAGAGAAACAAAACAATATTATGACTTATGACTAACGATAGAATATACACATAATCGGTCGAATTTATCTTGCTCTTCAAGTAAGAAACAAAAATGTTATTTGATATGATTCGAATGGGAGCTGAGGATCGAGAGGTTTGATCGAATGTGTGTATTTTTCCTGTGTTTTGGTAAACAGTTTATTGTAACTTCCCGGGGGAGTAATGGGCGGGAAAATATTATTTTGAAAAACGAGCTGGGGTCAGAAAGAAATAATAATTGTGTTTATCTACTGACATGAAATCGACAGCAAAATAAGATCTTTAACTCAAGCTATGTAAAAACGATTTCTCTCTAAACGGCATTTAACAATAGCATAATTTTCTAGATATCCTTGATTCAAAAAAACTACTCATCTCTTATTCTCGCTTCGAACTCAGAACTCCTGTAGTACTTGATGTTTAATCAGTCATTTCCGAACAGTGTTCCTTAAACCCCTTACAAAAACCCGGGTATTTTTGAAATTACCCGCCAAAACTTTCTCCAACCATAAAAGTAGGAAGAATCTGTGGGTAAAAAACTTGAGGATGCTGGTGGGACCAATAACGAAGAAAAAGTGTCGTCCCTAACTCTATAAGAAAAGTATAAGAAAAACTATACTTTTGTAAAAGTCTTAGAAGCCTCAAAGCTTTTCTAAAAGATTCCACAGAGAAGAAAGTACAAAGCTGTAGACCGTAGAATACAAAATACAGTAAAAACAGCCTATTTCCTTCAACACTTTCTCCAATGACTGAGATACAACTTTTTAGCGTTTTTCTTCAGTATCTTTATCGTATTCAGCTTCATTTTGTTTCCTTGGATTTCAGTATAAGTATATACAAATTGTAAAGTTTTGGACTCATTTTTACCACTTTCACCAACTTTTTAAATTCACTTGCTTTAGTTCTTTATTTTAGGATTTGTGTATACTTGAATTCATAGAAAAACTAGGAGATTTTGCAACGAATTGTGTGTGATTTCATGGTTCATTGGACAAATGAGTGGTCCATTTCCTTCAAGGTTTGTAGTTTTTTGAAGAGTTTTTTTGTATTGGTTTGTAGCTTCAATATGGTTCGGCTTGTTCAGTAGTAAAAAGAGTCCAAGTTCAAAAATAGCCAATAGATCCAATCTCCACTTTTTTTAGTTCTTTGATGTACACGGAAATCAACAAGGAAATCGGAGGAAAAACCAGAGTCAGTAATGAAAAGTTACTTTGATTAAGCTGCCATTCCTGGCTGTCGTTCAACTTAAGTATAACAAGAAACTGACTCGGCAGATTCTTCTTCTTTTTTTCTTATTTCTCTCTTCTTCCTCATATACAAAACTATACGACTTTTTCTCTTTCTTTGTAACGAAACTCTTTAGCCAAAAACCAATTTCGCCCGGGTCAACTGGTTCGACTTCCATTAATCTATCTCACACTACTACTACTAGCCGTAAATGCCCGGATTTCCGGATTTAGCCCGGGTAATGCCTCCGACACAATGTGTCCGTTCCAGTTGCTTCTTCTTATCGTTTTTTCTTCTAATATTACGAGTTACAATAGTCAGAAGACAAAAAATACTGTGGAAGAAGATGGGTCGGGCGGCGCTCTTAATTACATGTTTTGTTCGTCAGTTATACGGTTGATTGCATTCGTACGGCTTTTCGCCTGTATGTTTCCAAGACCTATGCGGAACAACCAACAAGAACCGTGGCATATCAGCTTTATTTGTTGATGCGCTAAAATATGATACAGGCTAAACGGCACTTAACTCTTGCATAATTATTAAAAACGCTTTCCTGCGCGCAGCGCCCCCTAGCACATTTTGATCTTAAAATCCTATAATCTCCCGCCTTTTTGCTACTAACCTGCCTACATACGAGCTTTTACTTGAACCAGCTTACGTGTACTTGAATAGCAGAGCATAGGAGCTGAGCTTCGTCAGCTATTTTAGATTTTAGAATCTCTTCTCTCTTCTTCCTTCTACTCTTTTACTATCCCCTTCGTAGTCTATTGCTTTTTCTCCGGAAAAACCACAAGTCCGCAGGAGAGAAAGTTACCTTGTTGTTTGTTATGTTGTTGTTAGTTGGTTGAACCAGCGACTTGGTTGAACCAACTTTCAACTTTTCTCAACTTGCTTGTCTTGTCAGTCTACGGCTATTGTATACGTGGTATTTTGGTGAATCTTCTTCATGTATACATGTTGCTTGTTTCCTTTTCCCCAAAAACTTGTGTGCTTTCTTGACAGGACAGCAGGAAGGTATAGCACCGAAATTCCAATTTCGCTATCCCTTGGTAGTAAACAAGCGGAAGAACAAGTTGGCGGAACAAATTTCAACCTCCCTCGCCTCACAACATGCATGTAAGCAAGTCAAGCGTCGTAATAAAGAAGTCGGCGAGTAACCCGAAACCGCTGAGAGACTACTGGAACTGGAACCAGAACTGCTCAAATGGTATCCAACAGCGTTCAAAAAGATGGCAATCTTTTCCCGCGCCTTTCTCCTCTGACCTCCTCAGGTCCAATAGCTCCAGGCCGTGAAAAGTACTACCACGAAAGTTGAGGTATGAAACTGTATCTGTGCCGTGTAACTCTAGAATCTATTGGAACAACACCTTGATAAAAATCTATTGACGTGCTATTGAGGTTGGTATATACTTGAGCAGACTCCAGGCAACCGCAATTATTAGATAAACGTGCTTTGGCTCTTTTTGTTCTTTTCTTTTTTTCTTGAACGTTTCCGTCTTTTGGCCTACTTCTTAATTGAAACTCGACCTGACTTACTCACTGACTTGCAGACTTTTTGCTGGTTCTCCGCTCTAAAGCTTTTCTATTATCTGCGTCTAAGCGTCTAACCGAATGAGCCTTTCTTTACAGAATGGGTTTCTATTCAACCGACTAATGCAAATTTCTCTTTAGAATTCAGGCTTGGCTTAATAGGAGAGAGTGGAGGCTTAATGGCGGTTTTTACCTGTGCTTCTGGAGCTTCTGGAGAAAAGGTATAAACGTGTGTATATTTAATTATATGCGTGGCTTTGTGTTATCATAAACGTAGGAGCGATGGTGGATATTGATCGAGGATTTTGCAAGAATTAAGAATTTGTGATAGAGGAAGAAAGTTGAAAGTAACTTGGCTCACCTCGTGGGCGCCCAATTGCCGTTGGTCATGCGACTGCTGCGACCTCGCCTGGATCTGCTGTTGCTGCTGAAGTTGAATTTGTTGTTGTTGCTGCTGCGGTATTCTATGATTATGTTGCTGATTATGATGATACGGTTGCATCACTACGGCATCGTCTGCGGCGATTATAGTGAAGAAACCTGGATTTGGAACAAAACCAAGAGTTTGTTTATATTAATGCATTGTCATGGAGACATAGTTGATTGGATTTAGCAACGAATTGCTTGTTAAATGTTGTTGCAAAACTGGATTATATGTACAATATTTTTAAAAAAATGCATGTTTTTAATGCCGTTTGGTTTTAATCTGATTATTTACAATCTAGATAAACAGATCGGTTAACTCCCGCTGCTGAAGTTCAAAACCTAAAAGTGACTTCACCATCGGTTTTAGAATTTATTAGACCTGACGGTTGAGTTAAATATATACATGTTGTTTTCGGTTTAGGGGTAAAAATATGAAAAGCAAGTACGCAAGATCTGCAAATCTTATTGTGGTATTTGAGACTGAAAACATGCATTGGAACGGCACCAAAGTACAACATAATTTTACGGAGCGCTTCACCAGAGGGCGCTTCATCTCTTCTTGAAAACTTGATGCGAAATTTTAAAGTCTATAAACAAACCCGTGATTTAGCATCTACAAAGTAAAAATCCAGCAAATTCTACCTTCGAAGGCATGAATCAAAGAAATTGCCATCTCATATAGTTTTCGACCATAAAATATTATTTGAAAATCCTCTCATTGTAAGACACGACCAAGACGAAACCCAAACTCTATTGCCAATTCGTACGTGCTTGAACTGTACAAATTTTTCTTTGGGGGAAAAACCACTGCCGTTGGCTTTGGCTTACAGAGAACCAAACTCCAATCGCTAGGCCAACAACGGACCCCGCAACCACAGACACATAATAGTGGCCCACTTCGGAGACTTGTTCTTTTCATATAGAACTGAAGGCAAATAATAACAAACTGTTCTTAAAAATACACACTTTCTCTCTTCTTTTTAAGTTTTGCACCGATTTATTCAAGTAGTTGTGAGTAGCCGCTATAATATGTGCGTTTGTTACAAATTTTTCCAAGAAATTTCGAGCTCAATCTATGTACACCTCCTCGTTTTCGTTTGCAGTTTCTTAAAGCTCTTTCTGTGTTCACGTTCTTCTTTTTCTACGACGACTGCATCAGCAATTTTGCTCAACTAGTTTCCCGCTTTTCGCTTATACATAGCGTAGAGACAGTTGAAAGTCTACTTTTGGGAACCCGCACGTTTTTTTTGTTCTTCTTCTTCTTCTTCTTATACTTTTTATTCGGAAGCTACTACTTTTATAATATTTTTGCCAACTTTCTCTCCAGCAATGTTTGCCATATTTCCCCGCTTTATCCCACAAGCAGAAAAAGCAACCAAACACGCCTTCTTTTCTTTTTTTGTTAATGCCGGTGGGAATTTGGCTTAATCTTTTTCGCCATAACATTTTACTTGGCGGCCAGTAGTAAGTGGCGGGCGGGCGATTTTCGTAAAATTCTCGCTTTTTAAGCGCAGGCAGGGAACAAACAGAGATATACTAGAAAAAAGATGGTTCAGCGTTTTTTCGTTAACCAAACCAACACATCCGTAAGCATATAGTGCACAAACATTTGCTTGCAGTTCTTGTAGGCTGAACAAAGAATCATATACGTATCTGAATGATTGGCGAAATTCTTTAAAACTGGCTTGAAACGGCATTGAAGCATAGCAAATATTTGCTACCGATTTTTAAGGTAATACGAGGGAAACATTTACAGATCTAAATTAACAGCAACCTATTTCAAATATGACCTGAAACGGCATTAAAGTGAAGCACAATTTCTTAATTTTCGCTCCGCGCGCTCTCACTCTCTTGCGCCCCCTGGCGGAAGAGTACATCTTTTCCAATAAGCGCCTTGTTTAATATCCCTAAAACTCAGATTTTGGCCCTTTTTTACTTTTGTTTACCTTTGACACTGCCTAAATAAAGCCCATACCAAAATCCACTATATTTACTAGCCTTTTTTATAACCACATCGTAAAAGCTTCTTGATGTAATACTTCTTCCCATCCCGAACACAATTCCTCATTTAATCAACCTTGGCCACATATATACTGGAAGCAAGTTCTCCAGGAAATGTGTTGAAGCTTCATCGTAGTCTTCGTCACATCGTTCAGTATTTACACGTGGGCGCTGCTATGTAATGTTTACAAGCTTTTGGTATTCCGTCCGACAAGTCTCCATTCTTTGTTCTCTTTCCAGCTCCAGCAGCATTAAAACTATATACTGGACAAATAGCACCGCACACAAAACTTTCCTGCTGACCGCTGCACTTTCCCTATTTTCTCTATGCGTCCGTCGCCCACACTCAATGACTTTCTCTTTTGCCACCTCAACAGCTCAACTCACTCAACTCGCTGCCGATCATCAAGTTGGATGCCGGCAGTAATCACGTCTCTTCAATGTCCCTCATAAAACGTGTGCTTTACCTTTTTCCTACAGAATCCACAGGCTATTTTAGGCTCCTTGTTTTTTGTTGAAGCTTTTTCGAGTATATTCTCATGGAGAACGGCACCATCCAGAAAATAGCGTTTCCAAGTATATCTAACACACAAATGTCTTGATCAAATCCATCCAACTTGGACATGGTCCTGCACTCTTTCATTTCCGCCAACGGGATAGCTTCGAGGAGTTTTGCAATTACACAAAGCTTGTAAAAGCCCTACAGTCCAACTGCACTTCTTCCTGCAACTTTTACAACCCATAGAGTCTTAACTTGTTTTACTCGATGGTCTTTTCGCTTTTACTTATATATTTCGATGATTACGGGTCACGTCGACTAAAATGAGGTATCTTTTACAGCCTCGGAAAACTTTTTCCCACGTGCTTCGGTGGTGCATCACGGAAAATTCGGTGGTGGCAATTACTCATCTTGATGAGATGCGCCTGCAGATGCATTGCATTTTCCACGCTTCGTGTGAACTTCGCTAGCTCATTTTAGGTCTCCCTGAAGCCTCGGCGGGAGCCGCCGCCGCCATCTTGATTCTCACACTTTTCTTCATTATGAATTAGTTTGGGAAAAGTCACAGATGCATAGACTGACGCCGCCATATGAGTCGTGTCATATACATAACATTTTCTGTGGTCTCGTAAGTTACTTTCTCCAAGTAAATTTTGCTGGAATTTCTAGAAAGCAGCTCCTTTGACTTGCGCGCCCTCAAGCGACAGATTGCCTCCTGAATGAGAAATATATGAGTCTCCTCAAGCCCTTCATTCTTCAAAGCGGTTGCTACGGGGGGAAATAATCATAGAGTTTAGCATTCGCTTTCTCCTCCATGTTCAAATCTCCCGCCATTTATTATTGTTATTAATAACTCGCGCCCTCAACCTCATTTCTCATCCATCTCTGCTGCTGCTATTCGATTCCATATCTTAATCACGTACTCTTGTATACTCAAAAGGAAGCCACTTTTTCATACTCACAATTCTCAAAGCAGTTGCCTCCGAGAAATATTTCCACTTTTTTCTAAAACCACTTTCAAAATAACACAAACATTCCATCGTTTTTTCATATTCTTTTTTTCATTCCTCCCTTCAAAGAAACGTTCAGAGAGTCAAGTACTTCTTTTCTTTTTTTCGTAACCCGACGTATCCAAAACATCAAAAAACTGTCTCTATTAGAAACGGGGCTTTGTGTGCATTCTTGAGATTTTTTCGATCCAAAGAGCCTTGTCTGTATACACACGGACTAAACCAACTGACTGTATTTTCAGCTTTCTTTCTGTGTGTCTTCTAGTGGAGCTTAGGCTGAATCAGATTGACTTTCTCTGCACGTTCAGCAGAGGCAAATCTTATCTCTCGTTGGTTGACGGCGGGTAGTTTTCTCTATGGGTTTTCTCTGGGATTCTTCTTCTTCTTTTCTCTCTCCTCCTCCCGCACGCACAACAAACATGTTTTAATCTCCATTTACCCGATTCATTCTCATCTTCCCGCCTGTCACCCGCCACTCACTCACAGCAGCAGCAAAGTAAGTTGGGGATTTAATACACAAAATCTCGAATATATATTTTGCTTTGCTCTCTTGAAAGCCTGGGTTCATTTCGCTTTCGCTTTCTATGGCGACAAGGAAAGCGACGACGACCCGCATGACATGCCGTTTACGATGGTGTTTTGTTGATGTAACTGAACTGAAACGTGCCCTGCCATCATCAACAGGCTGTGTGGAGTAATAATCTGCTTGTTTCATGTAGAGAAAGCTAAATGAGCAGAGATTTTAAGGGCAGGTTTTGAACAGATGTGATTTTTTTTTAATGTTTTTAAGTGAACTTGAAGACGATTTTGTTCGGCGAATTTATGCAAGACTTTAATGCCGTTCGGATTGGAATTGGTTGTTACAGCAGGTATTACCAGATCATGTGATGGCGCAGTTTCGGAGCTTTTTTCACAAATCCACAAACTTTTGAAGAAACTTTGTGCATTTATGTAGCCCAAGTGCCTCATAATCCGAGTGCATTTTTACAGCACTTTTCATAACTTAGTCGTGTTTTTTCTTTATCTTAACTATCGAAATGGACTCCGCCACTGTCTTTGAAAAAGTCATGGGAAAGTCAAAGTTACATTGGCTTGAAGCTATCAGCTTTTCGAGTTTTTTTGCTTATCCGCGCAACCAAACTCAAGTCGCAACTTTTCCAATTTTCAAACTTTTACATACATAAACCGGAACGAAAAACGATGAGCCAACATGTGAGAATAACGGAGCGATTTGAAAGTTGTATGCGTTGGTTTGACCGAGTGAGTGAGTAACTGCTCGCAACTTGATAATTTTTTACAACGGTTTTTAAAAAAAACTATAATGTTTTTCGTTAGAATATCGCATCATTAAAAACCGCGCGAAATTGAAAAATAAATGTTTTTGAAAAACGTGGCACTTGGCGCCATGCATAGTTTCGATCATGGCAACTCTCACTTATGCTTCGGCTAAATTTGTTTGGTTTTTAATGTCAGACTTCAATGCCGTTTGGTTTCCAATGAAAGCATCATACAATAAATTCAGATTGCTCAAGTTGTATGTTGTTGTCTGTAGTTAAACATTAAATGAGGGCAAAGATATCTTCACGAAAATACTTTGCTGAAGTGATTTTGAAACTCCACCTTTTACCGCTACAAACTCGTTTTGATTGAGCCGCCATATAATCAACTGGTAACGATAATTTACTCGACTCGACAACCGGAAACGCGACCTGTCCACTCACATTTTTGTACAAAAATCACCTTGTCAATTTCCTGTCCATACATATATAAACACACATGTTTTCTTTCTCCAGCAAAATCTTGAAAATAGTCTCTCAAATCCACTACTTTCTCCACCAGCAAACACAGCAAACTACCCGTCAAAAATCGTACCTCCCGCCGAAGCAAATCCCTTCCAAAAATGGCCAAATCCAAATCTCTTATGGCTTTTACATACAACTGTCATCTGGTTGTCCCTCCGATTTCCAACATTTCGCAGGTGCTTTACAAGTGAGCTCCTTTTCCAACTTTCTCTCCTGGCAATTCAAAATGTTTTCTTCTTCAACTCTCACAAATCGACGACAACGTCGACACCAGCTTGTTTCACTTGTTTGTTTACCACCAGCAACGACGACGACATTTCCCACCAAAATCAAATGTAAATTTGCTTCAACACTTTTCTCCAAATACGTACGTGCTTTATCCCCGAAGTTTACTTGGTTTTTACTTTCTTTTCTACAATTTCCACAGACCAAAAGATATGTTTTTCACACGTTTCACAATTCTCTCCTTCAGCTGCTGTTTCCTCTCAATTTTTTCACCTCGATTTCTTCCTGTCCTTCTTGTGATTTTTGCAATTTCCGCTTCTTTTCTCTCTTCCACTTGAATTCTGCTGTAGCAGCCGCCGCCGCCATTTGTTTACTTTCAAAAATTCCGCCAAAAACTCCAAGCTTCATATCATTGCCATCAGCTACTCATCACCATATATATATTTTCTCCTTTTTAAACCTGGAACATGGAGTTGAAGTCATGTACGGTTCTTTTACAAATGCCATTTCAACCAAATGGCGCCAATTTCAAAATTCCATGCCAACATGGAAAAGTCCTCTTTTGAATTTACCTCACGTTTCCTGTAACGTGGTTTAGCTATGAACACTACGAAGTATATACCCGCTGTGCGTAATTCTTAGAAGCCATAGAGTAAAACTCTTGCTCTTTGCTTCCGCCACACGTGCAACATCTACGACTGGGCTTGATGCGCCGTTGTGCCAATTTACTCGATGGCTTTCTCCTGTTTTCTCCTGTTCTTCTTCTTGTTTGATGACAAGACGCTGCTACTGTCCAATACGACTCTTATGGCTTTTGTATATTTATAATTCAAGCGCCAATTTTCTCTGTACTTGATATACACATACATAAATTACGTGATCGCTGCAGCAAAAAACATGAAATTTTGTATATATGTCCACAATGTATCCGTTTCACCTGATTCTTCTTTTTATTTGGCTACTTGGCCCTAGTACTTGGCAACATTGAATAATTTAACTAGAGCCGGTCCTGTCATCTCGTCACTTATGCATACATATGTGTTTGCAATCCAATGTTATTCGACCCCAGGTAAACAAGAGAAGCAAAAATAGTCCAAAGCTTACGTCATAGCGTTTCTAGAAACTTGTTCGGCGGCAAATTTCAAAAGTTTTTGCAGCAGGCCTGGCTGCAGGCTCCTAATTCTGCTTGGAACTTTTCTGTGGTTTTGCAATCCTACGGAAACTTGCTTAAGAACACCTGTGCAGTCCAACATGCATAATTGACAAATTCCAGGAATTAATTTCCTTGTTTTTGTCTCAAAGAACCAGCAGAAGTAGTTTTTGGGGTTTCCTTGGAGAATTGCCTTAATCTACGCCAGCCAACCGTAAGAACATTATGTTTTTCGGAGTGTTTTTGGACCGAGTTTTTCGGCGGAAGCGGAACCGCTTACTGGCAGAAGCAGCGCAGCAGCAGCGTTTAAGCGTTCACATGGAAACACTTATGGAATTTTTGTCATACAGGTAAACATGCCACGTCATTTACTTTGCCCGCGGAAATATGAAATTTACAAGAATCTACAAAAGAGAGAGAAACGCGTCTTCCGCCAGAGGGCTGTCATTCAATTTTCAAAAAGTGGTCGCTCTTTACATACTCGGCTGGTTTGTAAACAAGTTTTCAAGAAATGCCTTGAAGCATAGTTAACTTTAGAAAACAGGGAACTTTCTCCGTAAGATAACATGCAAACATCAGAACCACCACAAACAGCAAACATGTCTTAAAGAGCAAAGAAAACAAGTCATACATAAGTAATGGTGTTCCGCTTTTCCAATTTAAACTTGGCGCGTATATAACAAACGTTAGCCTTTTTTCTGTAGCCAAAAATAGGGACTAAACTGTAGAACGGTTTTGATAATACTTTTTGTTGGTTATTAGACACGTATAAGCGTCAAGTGGACGCTGGTGAAGTAGAAGACTGACTGAGAAGGGACTGGAGGAGATGCGCGCCGCCGAGTCAGCATAAGGGCGAAGAGCCTTGTTAATGCGCGCAACGGACGAGGAAGTGGTGTGTGTTCCTTTACGCTCTTCTTCAAACTCTTCTTATAGATGTATGCATGGATGGCTGGACATTGAATTATGTACACAAATAACTTTGTTTACTTGGTTACCGACGAAGAGCTGTGTTTAACGATTATATATAACGCTGTTGCAGCGCTTGAATATACGGATTCTTAATTTGAAATTTGGAAACTGATCAATAATTTTGAATCATTCATAAATTTCAAATAAAACACGTTTGAGAGCCATGAGTTTGAGCTACTAATGCTGCTGGTCATTCACAAAAATAATGCTATACTTAAGTGCCGTTTGAAACAAAAATCCTTTTATACAAAAGTATTAACCAGATGCATTCCCACTTCGCCGTCAGAGTTGCTCAAACGCTTGGTGTTTTACACATTCAAAAATACCCGCCTGATTTCCTAGCTTTGTTAAATTACATTGATTCTCTCTCTCTCAACTTATTATTTGTCTTTTTGAACCGTTTAAACCGTTTACTATTCCAAACCACGTCTTCGTCTCTACTTTAGAATCTTTAAAACCGAAAGACCTACTGCAAGCTAACCCTTTGTTGGGCAATAAACACCGTTTTATTACTCTTTTCGCGCCGATTTACATGGCCGCATTTCCTCTACTTCGACACCTTCCCAAAGCGTCTTAAAAGCTTATCGGTGAAACCTATGAAAACACATACAACGAAATAGCAAAACTTTCTCCAAATTTCTACAACTCTCATCGTCTCGCTCCATTTCTTCTTTTTCCAGTATCTTCTTCTTGTTCACCCCGAAATTCCTCCAACTTTAATGTTGTGAATCGTCTATAAGTAATTGAGTCGATTATAGATCCGACGCCTCTTCGAATTTATGTTGTTCTGATTACATTGCTTTTATGCGTGCTTGCCTACTTGCTTCGGCTCATTAAATACCGAATTCGAAACACATCCCTGCGGAATACATTAACAAGCTCGCAATCGCGTCTTCGAAGTATTCCAGTGTTTTAAAAGAACCCGCGTTGATTTAACGACCAGTTTTCGTTGGGTACTTAGAGATTTTTAATCCTTGTTTCGGCTCCGGAACGGAAATAAATTGACGTCATTTCTTATTCTTTCTTGTGAGAGAGAAAGGAATTAAAAAGTATTTTTCGGCTAGGGTGAGAACAAGAGACATTAAAAAGTAACTTTGTCCTTGTGCTGAAGAGAAAAAGCACGGGCGGGAAATTCAAAGTTTCAGTGGGAAGGAGGAGTACGTAGGAGTAGCAAAGGGAGAGAAGCCACTGTTTGTAATAAATCCGAAAACCATTGCGTGACGGACTGCAATCAGGATAATTGCCTTGAGCGACACGAATGTACGTATGATTTCTGTATTCGATTTTCGAGTATTTCACCGACAACCAAAGTAGGCACATGTATAGTTTGTTGATATGGTTTTGTTGCACGGACAAAGGATTTGATTACCTTTTACAGGTGTACAAGAACGTGGCTATTATTGAACGGCTTTCGCGGTATTGATTAACGGCTGTTTCGAGTGGATTTGACTTGATTACATTGCAAGGTGTTGGTTAGGACAGAGAGGTGAAGTCGAATTATATTTATGTTTTGTGCAACAGTAAATTATATTAAAAGGCTGATGTGGATTGAAGCTTGACTTACTGAAAATGGTCAAAACGACAAGTAGAGAAGAGGAAACCGGCGTCCCTTTTGATCTTGGAAGGGCCATTTTGATATGGTTTCTGATACACAACGAGCACAAAGTACAGTTATATACACTGAATTTGAAGCTAGGGACACTGATTCTGATTCAAGTCCAAGGCGACATGATTAAAAGACTGGAGTTGTTTCCATCCAGAAGCCTGAACGGTCTGAAACACAAAATTCGGGAATGTGTGGAGGTGCAATTCGACAGCGTTCGGCAGCACTACCTTCTGGGAGAAAGTTTCGAGAGAGACTGACGGGAAGAAAACACCGGAGGCGGGTAAGAGTAGGAGAGAGAAGACAGGGGAAAGTTTCTGGAAACAGCGGGTATCCATGTAAAAACTATGAAGCCATGTAACTTTTTACACAGAATTTCTGCATTGTTTCACTGCCAGGCCCTGTAAACCCTGGTCATAAGGTAGTAAGGTCAAGAATTGGCTTGGAAAGCAGACTTGATTTTCATGCCCGTGGATTTTCGGTGTCGGATCACTG